>SZWC01012942.1:9966-20661 GCA_023375785.1 Penium margaritaceum | reverse complement strand
GAGAGGCCAGCAGCAGCAAAGCACGAGGCAACATAGCCTGCAACAGAGGACGATAAGGCAGAGTGGAACTCTTGTTCGATAAGAGAGTAGCCAAGTGCGGTGCTGGGATGAATGACAGATGCAGATGCGGACAGGCCCGAGGTGGTGAGACCAAGGGCGCGAAGACCAGGGTCACCGGAAACGACAGGCTGAGTCTGGGAGGGAAGAGCCCTGAGGCGCCCTCCGCGCGTGTAGGGTGAGACTGGAGGGATGGAAGGAGCACACGCAGAGGCAGGGGGAGTCGCAGAGCGAGGTGGCGAGGAGGCAAGCGCTGGCTCAACAGGAACAGGCGATGAGGCAGCACCAGGTGAGAGAGTGGAGGACGATGCTGCGGGAGAGGCAGCCGTGGAAATGCCAGGAGGGGCAGCAGTGGGGATGCCAGGGGCTGGACTGGGAGAAGACACCGGGATAGTGGCGGAGGGAGACACAGGAGAGGGGGACCCAGGCGAGGGAGTGCTCTGCTCAGGAGAAGAGGAGGCAGTGGGGTCCGAGGGACGCACTGAGGGGAGCCCAGCAGGCCCGCAGGAGGGCAGGCCACCAGGCCCACCAGAGGGCAGAGAACCACCCCCACCCCGAACAGACGGAGAGAGGGACCCACCAAAGCGGGATATGTCACGCTCAAATAGATGTTCAAAGAATAGGGAGTCACGAGACTCGATGACGCGTCAACGGGAAGGATCCCAGAATCGCCACGCCTTCGAGAAGGGGGAGATACCAAGGAAGATGCATAACCGACCACGTGGGGACAGTTTGCCGTCACGTTGATCAGTAGGCAACTAGACCGAGGCAAGACAGCCCCACACACGGGCAAGGCGAAGATCTGCACGCTGACCAGTCCATTGTTCAAAAGGGGTGACAGTGTGAGGAAGAGGGCCATGAGGGACACGGTTCCAGACCCAAGTCATGTAGGACATGGCCTCAAAAGCAAAGAGTGGGGACTGACCAGACGCAGAGAGCAAGGAGCGAACCCCATCTGCAAGAGTGCGGTTCCAGCGTTCGGACACACCATTTTGCTAGGGGGTGTACGGGCCAGAGGACTCAAGGCGGACACCGCGGGATTCAAGGAAGCGGGATGTAGGACCAAAGAACTCACCACCACGGTCACTGCGAAATACGCGCAGGGACCGGAGACAAGCCCGCTCGACCTGGGGAAGCCAGGACTCAATGACGTCAGTGACTTCACTTTTGTGTCGCAGGGCAAACACCCAACGGTAGCGAGAAAAATCATCTGTGAGACATAGGACATAACGACCAAGGCCCCCAAGGAAGTCATGTGGCAATGGACCCATGACATCAGCATGCACCAGGTCAAGGGGATGAGAGGTAGTGGACTCAGACGTGGAGAAGGGTGAACGATGCATTTTGCCGCTGGCGCAGTCCAGGCAGGTTGAGGAGCAGGGTGGAGAGAAAGTGGCTGGGTCAAGGCCGTGTGTAGGCTGGAGGCGCAGGAGGCGCTGAATGGCAGCAGTGTGAATGTGACAGAGGTGACGATGAAGGAGTTCAGCGTGATCTGGGGACAGTGAAGGGGCAACGTGCACAAATGCAGACGCAGCGGAAGACGGTGAGAACATGAGCGGCACACGAAACAGGCGATCATAGCGCACACCACGGAGAACGACATGGCCAGAGGAACGAAGAGAGATAGAGGCAAGGCCGCGGCTGGACGAGAAGTCCATGCCCTGGTCGTCAAGGGTGGTGACAGAGAGCAGACTGACTTCAAGGTCAGGAACGTACAGAACGTCGGGAAGGTAGACCGTGCCACCAGGCCCAACAAAACGAACAACACCAACACCTTGGACAGGAAGGAGTTGGCCGGAGCCAGTGCGCACAGAGCGGACAGACTGAACAGGCCCAAGGGACACAAAGTGAGAACAACAGGAGGTCATATGATGAGTGGCTCCAGAGTCAATAATCCATAGACCAGGGGAAGCACGTGTGGAGGGGAGGGCCAAACAGACAACCACGGTACCACGTGCAGAGGACGACAAACAATGACCAAGACGAGAAGGTAACGTGTGTGACTGCCAATCCTCAATCCATGCACGGTCATCAGGCAGGTCCCCCTGAACAGCCCCAGAGGATGAGCCACGAAGAGTGGCGTCAGACTCACAGACAGAAACACGGCCACTCACACTCTCACCTCCCTGAGAGCGAAGATGAAGAAGCTCGGCAAGTCGTCGCTCGAGGGCGCGCTCCTCGTCCCGGCGATCAGAACGCTCGGAGGATCGGTCAGAGGAGCGGTCTTATGAGCGGTCGGAGTAGTGACCATCGTCGCGTCCCCAGTGAGGGACTGAGTAGTGTGAGGACGGGGGACCGTAGTGGGTAGGGCCAGACGGTGGAGGGACCCACCCCCAAGTGGTAGGAGATGGCGGTGGCGGTTGGAGAGGAGCGAGTGTGGTGGCCAAGGCTGAGGAAGAGGAGGAGGAGGAAACAGTCATGGCAGCTGCGGCGGATGAGGATGTGACGCCGGTGCGTGCCCAGTGAGCACGCATGGATGATGCAAGGCGTACATCGTCGCGTGGAGCAGGGCACTTGGGTGCCGAGTGACCAGTCGCGCCACAGTTCCAGCAGGTAACATCTGCGACAGAGGTGGCAGAACCTCTGCCCCCACGACCACCCCCACGCCCTTTACTTTGTCGGCCCCCGCCACGGCCGGGGCCGGAGCCACTGCTCCCTCCACGGTTGGAGGCCTGAGTGGAGTGTGCTGCAGCAAGGGAAGAGGAGGTGGTGGAGGACGCTGTAGTAGAGGAGGACGGTGAGGAGGTGGTGATAGCTGCAATGGCTGCACGATGCATGCGTTTGTTCTGAAGGGCATTCCACCAATCGGTGAGACGTGCAGCAGTGAAGTCGAAGAGAGGACCAATGCCCGGTGGGGCATCAGCAGGGATGGGAGACGATGCAAGGCGCTCAAGCTCAGCCTGAGACACGTGGAGATAAAGGTCGGATAGTTCAGGAATGAGACCAGCAACAATAGAAAGACAGGCCGAGAGGGGACCTGGTGCAGCCTTCCCAAGGTCGCGCAGGAGCCGCAAGCTGCGGGCCCAGTATTCGTCTGCAGTCTCATCTGCTCGCATCTGTAGTGTGTTAAACTGGACAGTGAGAACCCTTTGGGCGGCATGCCCAGTTACTGTCTTGCGGCGGCGGATGAGTGCATAGGCACCGACTGGGTCTGCACTTGTGCCTCGGATAGGGTCGGCATTGTACGTGCCGATGTCGTCCAGAAGACTTTCCGGTCCGGCGTTGATGACCGCCCGAACAACACGGGCGGCCTCCGTCGGCTGCGGCACAAAAGGTGCCTTGGCTGGAGAGTAGTACTCCCACAAAAGCTCACCTTGGACCCACGCACTGAAGCGTGTTTCCCAAGAGGTGAAGGTAAGCTTCGTGGTGAATTGAGGTGGTGGCGTCTCGAAGTCTTTCTGGCGCGCTGGTGGGAGAGACCGAACTGAGCCCCCCCCAGCTGAAAGAGCAGGGTGGGAGGCGTTGGCAATGCCACCAGCAGGCGGAGCAGATGAGTCTGTAGACCCTGATTGGTCTGCAGTGAGAGCTGCAGCAAACGCTGGTATAGCACGGAGACGCTCTATTACCAATTCAGCCACTGTGGCAGCTAACTCCTGTTGTGCGTCACGCTCACGATCAAGCTCATCCTGTGCCTTTCGGCGCTCGGCCTGTGCTTCACTAAGGGCTGCCTGCAGAGCCTCTAGCTTATCCTCTGGGCCAGGCATGATGAGAGGATGAGGAAATGCTAGAGAGGATGACACCACAGGTAAGGAGAATGAAGCAGTAGTCCAACGAAAAAACAAAGGGGTCTCACCAAGCTAGTGACGAGGCAGCAGAGTGAAGAGGGGAGCCACCACTGCTGCGGTTGAGGAGAAGAGGACAGCCACCCACCCGGCCGTTGCTACAGTCAGGCACAGCAGATTGGTGACGGAGGCTCCTGCCACGGCCGCCGATGCAGAGGCGATAAGCACCCCTGTGGTGACGTGAGAGTTGAGCTCACGTGGAGCTCCAGTAGGTGTCAAGACAGCTGCTGCTGTGGACGCTCGGATGGAGCCTACGGCGGCAGAGGTTGCGTCAGCTGCGGACGATGCAGCAGAGGCTACAGACCCTACTGCTGCGGTGACCTGAGTTGCAATGTTTGCAGCGGCAGCAGCAAGGAGTGTGAGAGAGGATGCTGCGTGCGAGTGGGCGTCGGCTGCCCGTCCCACGGCGGTCTGAGTGGGAGCCCTGCACGTACGGGCTGTGGCAGCAAAAGTAGCTGCAGCTCCTGCAGCTGCGTCAAGAATCGCTCCTGCGAGGCCGATGGAGTCGGTGTGGACCTGCAGCACAGGGACGACGCCTGCAACCTCAGGTACTGAAGGTAGTTCAGCAGATGGAGCAGTAGCTGGAGAGGGGCCGGCAGTTGAGTCGGCGGTGGCGGCAGCTGTGGAGGGTGCAAATCCGGGTGGAGGTTGCATGACTGAATGGCGAGGAGGCGATGGTGGCAATTCGTCCGGGGTGTAGACTTGGCAGTTGATTTCCTCCTCACGAGCTGCTACTACTCTTTCTACGTCGTCTCGCCAATAGTTGGCATCCAACATGCGAACCCAAAGCGGGGTAGGAGGGTCGTAGTCTTGGGTATCCTCACGTCCGTGTTCTGTGTGGTGTACTGCAGTGGGAGTGGAGTCAACGTCCTCGTCCGGAGATCTGTCAGAGATCTGCGGAGAATCCAGTGTGCCTGGTGTGGCTGCAGATGCAGCCGCGGGTGAGAGAGGAGAATGTGGAGGGATCCGCCGAGTAGATAGCGGGCGGCTGCAGTGCAGAGTAAACAGTAGCAGCCAAGAATGGCTGAAGGAAGCAGTGAGTGCTTCAGCGTGTACGAGAGCAGCTGGGAGATGGGCTGCGGACGGGCTCTAGGGTTGTAGAGGGCCCGAGAGAGGGTACACGAGAGTCACGGACAGCCGCGGCAGTAGAGTGTGGCCAGGAGTGGTCACAGCGTCCGTGAAGAGAAGCTCTGAGGGGTTGCAGATGCAACCAAGAACTGGGAGGAGATGCACGGAAGAAGCCGCTGAGAGCAGTGCTCGCGGAGGGACGTGACACCCATGGGTCTCCAGAGAGTCGAGGCAGTCAGTTGCGACGGGTGCCAGGTGTGAAGAAGGGAGAAACGAGAGCGAAGAGGCAGCACCACCTAGATGTGCTGCGGACCAGTGAGATGGCTGGTGGGAGAACCGGCCGGACTCATGGGGAATGTGGGCCACGCGAAGATTCGAGGGTCCAGGGTCGACGAGCGGCGGGGGTGGATCCCCGCTTGCTTTGATACCAGTAGTTACTAGTGTGACACTTTACTAGCCAGTGATTCACGAGGCGGGTGATGGCAAAGCATGAGAGACGCCATGGATGCGGTAAGCTTTGCCTTAGAATCTTGCCACACTTCACAAAGACAAGTGAGAGGAAGGGGAGCGAGCGAGCCTAGAGCCGGTGAGCACTCACCCACCTCGAGCGACGAGCTCGAGTGGATGAGTGCCGCCACCCGGGGGTCGAGCCCGACCACTCGGAATAAACCGGTGGCGGCTTCTCACCGATGCACGGTTAGAACCGGCACGGTAGCCCCCTGAGGATCAGCACCCGGGAAATATGCAACTCCCCCTCCACATGCAAGGCAAGGCAATATGAGATAGGGCACGGCAGTGAGAGTGTACGAGCCAAGGTATCTACCGCATCACTGAGAGTCATGTAGAGAGTCAGAAAGATTCATGCAATGGTTTTGGCGATGCCAAAGGGTATTCCTGGGTCCAGCAGCAGAGACCGCTTGATGGCGTCAGCGGCTCCGACCATGATAGACACATTGGACGCTCTCCCAGGCTGAACCATTGTCATTTAATCTATACAGGGTGTGTGCATGATGTGAGAGGCAAGAGGGCACAGAGTTGTGAGTGGCCAACGAACTTAAACACACCAAGGCCAGAGGTCACAACGTGTCTGTGGCACATAAACCAACATTGAGTGGGCACAGTAAATTGTACAGCTCGATGGGAACGTCACAAATCACAACACCAATCTCCAATCTTCCCAATCTTTGTCTCCATTATTAGTCTTCCGATGCATGTGTCCAGAGGATGTGCATGTCACGTATGAGTCATGGAGGAGTGAATTGGAAATAATTTAAGGGCATGCAGGCCCATGCAAGAACGAACATGAGCTCTGTGTGTGAGTGCGATGCAAGACGGCAAGAATTTGGCTAAGTCTGGAACGCTGAATATAAAGAACAAGGAGGAGATTACAAATGAGCCCCTAGCGGGCTTATATAGGGGCGCCGGCAGCTAACCGCACCGGGCCCCGTCACCCCTGCTGAACCAAAATGACTCAACAGGGAGAACACACTGCATACACCACGAGAGCAACAAAAGGTGGTCTCCTCGAGGCACCGGAACAGCTCGCCGAGTGCCCGGGTCTCGACCACCGAGAAAATATGAGCAGTGTCAAAACATCTCAGAACCAACGTCCAGACATCAGAAACGGCTTTCCGAACATCGGAAGCCCCATAATAGCCATCGGGTCTCCTCGTCGCACCGGTACAGTCAACCGGGTGCGCGGGTCTGAACCCACCGAGAAAACCCTCCTACCTCCTGACAAGCCCACATGGCTGCCGGAACGCATCGACCGCGTCTCGCCGGCGCTGTCGTAGGTGCTGGAGAAGTCTCGGTGCAGTCCGGAGGCCCGTCGTGTCGTCACGCCCTCCTCTGTCATATACCTCGAATGTGGGTATATCGGTAAACTAGCAGTGTCGGTCGTGACGGGTGGAAGCCACATAAACCAACACTCCCCCTGGCTGACATAGCCGTCCACGCCAGAAAGAATGAGCGAAGGCATGGAACAACAGTGCATGGCAAGCCATAACATGCATGAGTCAACTCGCACAAACACACACACACACTCGTCTGCTATCCATCCAGGGTCTCCCTGGACACTGGCACAGCCCACCAAGTGTCTGGGTCTCGACCATGAGAGGAGTGATGCACACACACACAAACCAGTGTAATGCACCTCATACATATGTCAAAGGACAAGATGGTCTCCTCGTGACACTGGCGGTACCAGGGTCCGGGTCTCGACCACTACGAGCAATCAAACTCAATAGTATCATCATCCAAACACAGGATCAAGGGAGGATCTCCTCGTAACACGGGTGCAATGCACCACGTGTCCGGGTCTCGACCAACTGTGTGCTACCACCTGTATGCAGCTGTGCAGGCACGTAGCGTGAGGCACATGCGGGATGCTATAGATGCTCAGAACACAGCATGGACCTCGCCATGTATCTCCCATGGCGTCGCGTCAGGTCGAGGTCCACACAACACTCCCCCTGGGCAGATGAACCTGGCAGCGATGTCCTCGATAGAGCTGCTGACGTCGTAGCTGAACAGATCCTGGGCGATGAGTCATGTGCTGTGTCCAACATGCAGAGATAGCTCCCCCTGTCACGTGCGAGTCGAAAACCCTCCCTCAAAGACGAAGAGGTGTCTCCGGCTACGACTCCTCACGTGAATCTGCATCACCTGGGGTATACCAGTCCTCGCGTGACAGCCAAGGGTCCCAACTCACAGTCTCTCCTGCCTCCGCACTGCCGCGATGCATATGTGTACGCCGGAGGAACGGGAATGGGCGAGCAGCACGCGTGCGTGGATGAAGTGGCGGAGCTGGCCTCGGAGGCCGGATAGAGCACCCTGAGGCACAGGGGTGTACCGCCGGAAGAGGAGAGCTAGAGCGATGAACCGGATCACCACTCGTGGATGAAGATGAAGATGGGGCAGGTGAGTCGGATGGATGAAGGTGCGTGACGGTAGCAGAAGGAGGAGCGATGATGGGGTCGACAGGAGCCGGGATGTCGGAAGCCGAAGGCACGCTCAACATCACTGCTGCTGCCGGAAGGCTCCTGCCGATACCAGTGATGCTACCCTCCTCTGAGAATCGCTGACGCACTGCCACCATCTCTCGCTGTAGCATGACTACACGCTCCTGCAGATCAGCATAATCTGCCTCGGACATGTCGAGGTGGCCCATGTCGACCTGGAGTAGAATGAACTCTGCCTCACTGGATGCTGCACATGCAGACTGCAGAGCTCGTGAGTACAACGCCATCTGCATCTCTGCTGCTGAAGATGATGGAACAGGTGCCGCTGCATCCTCCTGGGGGTCAACCAAGGTCGCAATGTGCTGAGACGCTGGAACATCGGATGCAGCTGCAGGTGTCGCATCCACATCACAGCTCGTGTCTGTCATGCGAGGAGTGAGCGGTCGCATGCCAAGAGAAAAGGAGAAGGAGGAGTCGTCAGAGTCCGTAGAGCATGTGGAAGCGTCGTCCGTGCAGGTACTACCACTCTCACCGTCGATGTGATGGGTAGCGTCACCAAGAGGTGAAATCGAGGGGGCAGAACTCAGCTCCTGCTGACGAGGTGACTCAATCTGCATGTATGGATCTGCTCCAGTGTCCTCGACTGCCGCCATAATGGACACAGGTGTACAGGGCTGCGGCTCAGCAATGTCCGTCAAGGCGACCAACAAGCGCAGCTGGCGATCACGCACTGTCTCGCCGGGAACGCAAGTCGCTACCACCTGCTCGAGGACAGAGTATGGATCATCATCTGACTCCGTCATGTATGTCGCTGCTCCGTCGTGGGTACGGGAACCCGTAGACTGTGGGAAGGCGGACGACTCCTCACGCTGAAGCTGGTCCTCAGGTAGTGCAGATGAGGCGGTGAAGCATGCTCTGTCTGCTGTAGCATATGTCCCGGCGACATCTCTGAGAACTGCTGCTCTCAAGAACGCCTCAACCTCTAACAGACCAGCCGGTCGACACTGCTCATGTACAGCGACTGCTGTCGGGCTAGTATGAGTCCCGTGCGCCAACGCCCCTGGAAAACTGTATGGGACATCCCGATCCACACAATACTCCTCTGCTGCCGCCAGGTCGCTACTGATCAGAGTCGTAAGCGGCATCACCAAGGCACGTGAGACCTGCCCTCCTCGTGATACAACCTGCTGCTGCAAAATGTCTGGCTGCTGCCCCAGCGTAGATGTCGACCTCGATGACATGCAAGTCCCAAGTACTCCAACATCTGTCGGAGTCGTGTGAGTCGTCTGCACACTCTCCCCCGAAAGTCCTGGGCCTCCACCGGACGGAGCCGGGAGTGGCACAGTCCAGGGACACCGTGCCTGCACTCCTCCTGAGGTAACCTGCTGCTGCAGAACGTCCGGCTCCTGTCCCAGCGTGGATGTCGACCTCGAGGACACGCATATCTCCTGCACTGGAACCTCCGCCGGGATCGTGTGAGCCTGCTGCACAAACTCCGTCAAAACTCCGCAAGAGGCATCCCGATCCGTACCGGACCCGTGTGCCACCGCCGGGCCGCCACCGGTAGGAGCCGCGAGTGGCACCGCCCAGGGACGCCGGGCCCGGACACCTCCTGACGCAAGCTGCTGATGTAGAAGATCTGGATCCAGCGCGTACGTGGAAGTCGAGCTCGATGATACGCAAGTCTGTACCATGACCTCCATGTCGGGATCAGACTCACTCCCCCTCGACCCAAGTGTGGATCCTGTCGCTACTGTCGCATCACGCAATGCGCGGTGACCACACTCCCCCTCGATAGGTACAGCAACGGAGGTCGAGGAGGTGGACGATGTATCAACACCAGCGCGAGCACGCCGTGCGGAGCGCTGACGACGACGTCGCAAAGTCACTCGACTGGAACGACTGCTGGAAGACAGGTCATCGCGGGGTGGCGACGTGGTCACAGCAGAGTGGAGGATCGAAAGGATGGTGTCAGCCTGGGACTGGCTGGCAGGTGAAGCTGAAGGGACACCATCGGATGAAGAAGGAGGAGATGATGGAGGAGATGTGGTCGAAGAGGCCGTCGACGAACGAGTAGCAACAGCACGCTCAGTGACAACGAGGTCACAAAGCCGCTGCACCGTCTGCCGTAGGCCACGGATCTCGGCGAATATGCTCGCCAGAGGTCCAACTAAGGGATCTACCAACGCCGGCAAATCCCTATGCTGTGGAGGACGCAGGCTCGGACGAGGCTGTAGCCAAGGTGGATGCCAGCCGGGAGGGCGCGTCCAACAGCGACGCCAACCATGACGTCCATCACCACAGTAGTAGCAGGCGAATGCGCAGCGCGCCTGCTCACACGTCCGCGCACTCGTCTCGTGCGCTGGACGATGGATAGGTGCCGAGGGCACCTACTCCCGGTGGTAAACACCAAGCCACGGGAGAGAATGAGGTCCGCAGGTATCATCACTCCTGGAGGTCACGGCGCCCGGGTCAGCAAACGTGACCAGACGGGAAGAGCTGCACTACCGCAGCACACCCGGAGACGAGAGTCTGACTAGCTGCGGCGACCAATGCAGCTGCCACGAATGGAGCGAAGACTGCTCGAAGACGAGAAGGGGTGGCGGCTGCAGGTGTCGCTACTGCTCCAAGCGGTAGACGACCCAACCCTCGGAGACGGTAAGACTCGAATCCGCCGTCGATCCTACGGGGTGAAGTGCGCGCACCAATCCACGGGCCCCAGGGAGACGCCGGTCCAGGACACGTCTCGAAATGGAAATAGCCGCCGACGCACAATCCGTCGTCAGCTGGGAAGGACGAAGTAGAAACGTAACTGCAACCGCTCCTCA
>SZWC01012941.1:16009-47446 GCA_023375785.1 Penium margaritaceum | reverse complement strand
CATTCCTCCCCCTCCCCCTCCCTCCGCCACCCGCACCCTCCCTCCCTCCCTCTCCCTCCATCCCCGTACCTCCCTGCCTCTCCCTCCATCTCCATCTCTCTCCCAATATCTTCCAGCCAGAGCAAGCTCACCGGTCCATGCACGCGCAAGAGGCACGCCATGGCAGCCGCCGCCGCCGCCGGCCCAGCCAACGAGTGGTCGACTTCGCATTGCGACAAGGCAGATGTCGGATACCACGCCATGGACGGACGAAGGGTGGTGTCGAGGGTGGCGAACAAGCGTTCTGCTGTTGCGATTCCAGCAACAGCCACATGTGCCGTGCACCTTCTGCACCCTGGAGGTGTGTGAATACTTTTAAGAACATTTTCATCTGGGGCCCGTTTTTCTTAAGACGTTGTCGTTTCGCGTAGCCCTCGTTCCGCTATTCCGCTGCGGCTAGCGCATTGACAAATCGGGGGCCCTTGCGGACAAAAACTCACCTCCTGCTTGGCTGGTCTCGATAGCGAGGGCGGGAGTTGCCGCACTCCAGGTCACATCGATTCGACAGGACTTGGGCATGAACCTACTTAGAAAAACAACTTGAGAATTTGCTTTTCAAAAACGCCGGGGAAATGGGATCAAAGACGTGCACCTGGGCGAAAGAAGTTATAAAAAACAGGAAAAACAAAAATTAATTCAATTTGACAAAATTATTTCAAATTTTTCATGTAATTCCCGAGTTCCACTGTCTAAGGAGAAATAATATTTCAAATTCATTTTTATGAGAAGTAATTGTTTGTTGAACATACAAGCAAGTTGTAAACTTATGTCATGCCCAGCGAATATTTCACTTTAGAAAACAATTGAAATTATTCTGCTATTATGGTTAAGATTTCATCATAATAATGTATCTTTCTTGTTTTTAGCCTACGTGGGTCACATAATCCAGAAAATAGTAGACTAATACACGCGTGAAGATTCGACTTTTTTAAAACCTGAACAATATAGTTCAGTGCAAACTTCATATTAAAATTACATCTTCTAGTAAAACAAATTCGAAAAAAAACATACGGAGTTTGTTGTGCTTAGATAGGTTATGGAAAAGAAGTCTTTTTCTCTTAGTAATTTCATAAGCGGGCACAATTTTCTACTACTAACAAACATAAGTAACAACTTGTAGTAAAATCCTAAAACTTTGTGATTGTAGTGTATTGGTCAAGTGAATCCTATTGAAAATATGTCATGCCCATCAGCAACAACGTGCGCATTTAAGTGAATAAGTCTAACCACTCACATCAATTTACTTTCACATAGCATTTCTTCAGTGAGGTACGTCCTTGGTCTTGAATTGAGGTTTTAACATGCATGTGAATGTGCTAAAGTTTCCTTTGAACAGACCTAATGTGTAATATACGTGTAATTACTTGAAACAAGATAGAAACATTATTCAAGCCAAATTTAGTATTTGTTTCCCTGGTTTTTACTTCCTTACAGCGCATTTTCATGATTTCAAGTCGTTATGCTCCCCTTTCTATCATTTTTTCACACAAAACAACTCAAGTTGTCTTTCTAGGTTGGTTCATGACCACGTCCTGTCAAACTAATATGACTTGGCGTGCGACATCTCATGCCCTCACTATGGAGACCCGCCAGGCAAGAAGCGAGTTCCACAAGGAGTATCATTTTGCAAGGTCCCCCGACCTATACATACGTGAGCCGCAAGAAGAACACAGCGCCAGGGCTATGCAAAAGGCAAGTTTATGAGGAAGACGGGTCTCAGATGAAAACGTTCAAAGTACAAGGAGGTTGGCCAGAGGCAGATGTCACACCGCCTCTTGGCAAGTCAAAGCTACTTTCTGAATTCCCTCTCTTAACAAAATGGGCCTTTTGCTTTTACTTAACTCGCGTGCCGCAATTTCCAAGCTCCTCGCATTTTTACACCTTGAGAGCCCGTGCGAACGAGCCCCTACCACAAAGTATGTCGCATGTTTTCTAAATGCAACGAATCAAGGCGGGATAAGACATGCACCTGGTCCAAATCGCACGAACGCAAACTGGACATGAACCAGAGGAGGAAGGCTCGACGATGAACTTTTATGAAGATGTGAGGAGTAATGCAAATTCATCATGAAAATACAACTGCAAACTGGGTAATCTTTATGTGCTCAGAAAATCTATTCCTCTTTGGTATCAATACTTGAAAGTAAATAATTCACATATGTAAGTTAATCTCATGATTTAATGCATTCACTGATTCCGTGTACTTTCCATTCATCCCTTTTTATGCATATCCTTATCTTCGGTATTGAAATCATGTTTTTAAGATGGATACAATGACGAAATAATCTTGGTTTGGACTCACTCCTCATACAAGGTGTCGTGCTCCTTGTCATTTTGAAAATTTGAACATACCTAGTTCTTGGCCCATTGAAGACACAACCCTGCTTGCGATGGTCAAAGTTTTATGCCAGCCGGAAGTGCTAGACAAGCACCTTTGACGTCCACGTTATCCAAGCCGTCATCACTTGAGAAAGCATCCAAGTCCTTGCTTTGGCGTGATTAGCCTCGCTAGCTTCCAATAATAATGATGGTTTGAACTTATGATTCATTTTGACTTACATGGTTGATGGTAACAATCCTACATGAACTTCACATGAAACAATGTAAGAAGATGTTGTCTTCATAATTTCAAGGCTGCTCGCAAGGTCGTTGTCAAAGGAGCATACTCCGCGAGGCTTTCACGTTCGATCATATTGATCTTGGTCCCAAACAGACCGGCAGATGGAAAGGGCGGTCATTGGTGGCCGTCACATACTTTTGAAGTCATTTTTCTACATGATAGCTTCCCAAGCATACCTGTCCTAAACTTCGCCGAAAGTCGCGGAGGCTGGTTAGGTCGTCACCTCCAGGCAATTGCCCTTTCAAGATTCTATTTTCATAAAAATGTTTTTTTAATAGAATGTCTTGGTGGATTGAAGAATTTTGTGAAATAATAGCACGTTAACCCCTTACCGTATTTCAACATTAGGAGCCTCAGATGCATGTCCACTTGTTCATACTTTTAAGTAGATGAAAAGTTAAAATCTTAAAGTCTTTCAATTAGTTCATCAAAAAATCTCCCATTGTCCACGTCTTTGTGTAAAATAATGTCCTTAGCTTTTCAGCATTCCTCGTAGTGACAAAAAGATAAAATGGTCAGGAGACTCAAGTTTAGATTCATATTTGTGTAAGGACCCTCGTTGCCAAATTCATCAAAGCCCGAATTTGGACGGTGACCAACGCGAAGGCTTGACAAGGAGCATCATGAATCAAGATTTTCAGCTCTTGTGCCAGTTGAGAACATGTCACCATTTGTAGGATTGTGCCCGCTATGCGAGTTGTCGGGTTGTTTTGATCATCTTATGTGGTTGCCATGTCGAAAATGTAAAAGTAGTTGGACTGAAAAAACATGTTGAAAACAATGCTTTTTAGATCACAAGTTATTTTTTTCATGGCTGTAGGTCAACATGTTTTGAAGAAGGGAATGCAGATGGAGAATCCTGCCTTTGAACATAGTGATGGACAAATATAAAAAGGTGACACGATTCAACGTTTGGACAAATATTGCACGGCATAAATGGAAGCCAATAATGTCGTTCTTTCAAACACACGCACGCACACATACATATAAAGAATACCGTGGACAAACGTGAAATGTTTTGAACAAGTTTCGAACACATTTGTGCAATGGTAACAAAATCCAGCACAATGACCTACAGACGTCGCTTGCTCAACCGTCATCTATCTAATGATTGCTCAATTGTTGAGGCAGTTCATGACATGGTACATGTCATGAAGGGCCTCACCATTCATGAGATCGACCAGCAGGACTCTAAGTTTGACGAGATCGGCGATTGAGGCCTTGTTGTTGTAAAACAAGAGAATTGGGCCTTTAAACCAAGCATCACGACAAAGTAGCGCTCTGATGTTGAACTGTCCAAGATGAAAAAGGGTGAACATAAATGAAATCGTGCGCAACTTGAAAACATAGACAGGTTTAAAATGGGACGCTAGAATTTAAAGTTCATAAAAGGACTTCATGGGGTGGTGGGGGAGGAACAGGATGCAAGTCATAGTTTTATGTTTACAATTTTCATGCCTTCCTTCTTATGTGTAACATTTTAAAATCAAGAAAAGGAACATGTATTTGTAGGAACATTTCAATACACGGAGAAATTAAGAATACAAGAACTTTCTAATAATTTATCACTCTTTTGCAGACTTGGAACTCGCCATCCCTTTGATATCACGGAAATTTAAACACGCATGCAAGATTATTTGTATTGAAGGAAGAAAAGAAATGGAAGATAATTTCACGAAATGGTTCAATCCATCAATGACTTGTACCGTGGTGATGTTTCCATATTTTAAGTTACACGGTCAATTTAGTAGTAGCATAGGAGGCTCTGTAGTGTTTAGTTACTCCTTGCATTCTTCATCCATTTGTGTCTTGGAATATTCCTACAAACATGTGTTCCTTCCAATGATGGAAAATGTTACAAGTAAGAAAAAACATGTGCTAATTCCAAACATAAGACTATGACTTGCATCATGTTCCTCCCCCACACCCCCCCCCATTACGTCCTTTTTTAAGTAGTATCTATTTGGTCCGTTTTTTAAACCTACTTCGATGTTTTCAACTTGCCCACAACTCCATTTACGTGCAACCCTTCTTATCTCTGGAAGGAATGCCTAAAGCTATGGACATTGTAAGACACAAAGACATGGAAAATGGAAGAATGTTTTAGTGATTGACTCAAACAATATATGATTTGAACTTATCAACCCTTGAAAAGTATTGACAGGTGTTCACACATGTAAGTGTCTTTATGTTCAAGGAAGACAAGGGATTGAAGTGTTATACTCGCATAAAATGCATGAAGCCACCAAGCCATTCAATCCCAACATCATTTGCATGAAAATACTTTATTCAAGAAATCATATCAATAATATGAATGAGGGTCTACATTATTTGGTCCTTCCAACCAGTGAAAAGGTTTGAATGGAAGGTACGTGGAATACATTAATGCATTAAATCACAAGATTGATTTATATATACAATGTTTTTTCAAGAGTTGATATAAAGAGGTGTAGAAGTTCCGATCACATAAGGATTACCGGGTTTGTAGTTGTATGTTTATAGTCTACATTAACCCTCATGTCTTCAAGAAAATTCATCGTTGAGCCTTCCTCGCCCGGTTCATGTCTAGTTCGCGTTTGTGTGATTTGGACGAGGTGTGTGCATATTCCAGCCCTAATTCACAAGAAGTGTGAAACAAGCGGTGTACTCCATGGCAGGGGCCCGTTTGCACAGACTCTCAAGCTATAAAGGCACGAGCAGCTCGGGAATTGTGTTATGCGTAGTCCGCAAAAGCATAATTTACTGGGATAACGGGCCCCATATTGAGTCAAAGGTCATCTTTAGGAGTCTGCCATTAAATTGGAACTTATAGCAACTCGCCTCGGCAGATTGGTAGTGAAAGAATGTTTCAATTTTTTTACGCGAGACTGTCGGTGTTGACCCATGTTGTCTAGTCGCACCACCCAATAAACGCACCAATTGTTGAATGTCGTCAACAATTTTCTAGAAATTTGCTACACCCCTCGAGGTGTAGCAACTCCTTGCAAATGTCCATGGTGACGTAAATTTTGGAAAAACGATGTCTGTCAAACTGTCGTTGAATCAATTTGCTTGTCTTTACTTTGGTTGTGACATTATCAAAGCTGGCCACTTCATGGCATGCATAATAGCACTCCACTTGGACAAGAATGAAAACAACAAATTTCAGAACATCCATGCTACTTGTGAGCGGATGGTGTCCACTTGGTGTTGAATGAATTTAGACGCGGACATGTATGTGCCATCTAGTCGATCAAACACGTTCCACGTGGTCAATAATAAAAGAGTTTATCCGTCATACAAACTCACCTCATCGTGATTTCCTGCGGTGAGTTGAGTTCCTTCGATATGACAACGACGAGACTTCAACCGGTGGGCCTCTACAAATATCGGTAGGAACGATGTATTTTTATCTAATGGCGACAAATGTCTCAACGAAGGCCACCGCAGTCAGACCTTGATGGGCGCGTGGTGGTCACCTTTTCTGAAGTTTGAGAATTCCATGAGTGATGCTACTAAAACCATAGCAAAGTTGCAAAATAGCTGGTGCTATCTATGCAACGTCAGGTTGAATTTCAAAATTTCACTATTTTGTGGCCAAAAGGAGATGACCAGCAAAAACTACACCAAAGCCCACCCTACTCCAGGGCATCGTGGCCTCCGGTGGGATGCCCGATTGTGGGGGTAGTGAGAGGCGGATGCTGCTGTTCATGGCCCATCAGATCAGAGACCCACCAGGTGCTCACATCCATTTCAACATGCTCACGTTTTGACAGACCACAATGTATGAGGTCTGAAAATCCTCTTTGCAAAGTAGTTAACTACCATCTAAAAAGATAACATGTAGACAATTGATCATAGTCATAAAGTTTCCAGACACGCCACCAAATTTGAGGTAGTGAAGATACTTTCTTCGCTCTCTTCTGCCTTTCGGAAGTGAAACTAGGTACACTTTGGAAGCAATGTACCACTCATTGGCTATCATGTAGTAAAGACTATTATGCACACCATGTTAGACAGCCTGCTAGTGAGTGAGTGAACGACAGGCCAAGAAAAAGGCTATCGGAACACATCATGTATCGGCATTCACCGTTGACCTGACCATGGTGGTTTCAATGCAAAATGATCAATATACCTAATAACTCGTGAAAACCAACAAGGGCTGACACTCAAGTATTGGCATTCACTATAAGTCAATGTTAAATTTGTATCTTTAAAAGATGAAATTGATTATCCCAAATATCTCCAATCGACATGTCCTTGTTCAAACATGGAAGCGATTTGATGAAATCCAGAAGTTAATATTGTTTATCTGACAAGGGTGCCAATCACGCGTGCAATTTTCAATGCAAACAAAAGCATTATTGTATGAAGTCGTTTGTGAATGACCGAGTTCACACTCGACAATGAATGTTAATGGACCTGGAAGGACTAATGCCCACTATTGTTGTGGGAGATGTTCAGGAAAAATGTATATACATGAAAATGATGTCAGTAGCACCACCAGATCCAAAAACCCATGACAAAGCTATGTAAGCCGGTAATGCACCACTTGGAGTTGACCCCGAATCCATCGGCAACCATAACACGAGGTTGTCAGCGACATGAATTTACGTGGAGGGTCCCCATGCAACTCTCCGTGAAGCCATCTAGTAGTTACTTGTCAGTCAATGACGAGGACAAAGAAAATTCAATTAATGTATAGACACATAACTGGTTTTGCTATCGATCCTAGCAAGTTGGAGTGACAATCTGTCATGGAGGAGGTCCTTACAACAAGCTCCTCCTCAATATACAATGCAAAACACGCATGATACTAGTGTAGCTTGCCGAAGCCAAAATTGGTCGATACCGCACTTGCCATGTCAATGGTGATACATTCCAGATAAAAAACAATTTGTAGAAGATTTCACAGGGCGAGGTCTCACCACCTAAGGCGGTCCTTCAAAAAAGGGAGAGAACATTCAAATTATATGTGACGACTTTACGGCGTGGGATGGAGGGCCACCACAGTCAGACTACGGTGGTTGAGAGGTGGCCCTTGCTCACCTCTAACTTGTTAATTTTGGTGAGCAATGCCATTACATCACTTATGATACTAAGAAATGCACAGGCCTTCTCTTCTAAATGAAGGTTATATTATATAGATTTTGACCTTTTTACCGTCAACACTCGTTGAATGCCAAAAATCCTAGTGAATGCCACCCAACCACGGATCACGGTGGCCTCCGGTGGGATGCCCATCTATGCAGGCAGGAACATGTGGTCCCTATTGTTCATGCCCGCGCAAACTGTAGGGCCACCGCGGGGCCACCGCCCTTTTAACTAGCTAAACGATTCAGTAACCACCTTAGATTATGAGGCCGGGCTCTTAGTCACAGGTTCAAACTATTGTTCGAATGCATAGATGTGCGGTTGTGTACCTACACACAGTGAAGACCGCACCATGAAATGCGTGCAACGAATGGCAATCTCGATGGGGCTTCAAAACTGGAGTGTGCATAATTATGCATAGTCAGGGACATATGTACAATGAATTCCCACAAGGGGTCGACGATCACAATTCCATATCTTGACCAGTTCACTTGTAGAAATCATAAATTTGATGATAAACATGATTGCAAATACAAAAAATGATGACAGCTCTGCGACACATTACGAGAAGGTTGCATTTATGATGGTTTATTTGAAATGAATTTCTCCTAAACTTCTCGTCAACAACAAAGGTCCTTGTCTTTTAGCAGATGGTGTAATGGCTGCTCTGTTCATGGTAGGACAAGATAAGGCTATACCGTCCAATGTGAGGTTCTAGTTTTCAAATCCTATTCAACAAGTTATGTGATGATATACCGTAGTGTTCCGAAATTTCGTTATTAATTATTCTTTTAGGTCTGAAATGTGCCTAATTTGGTTACGGGTTCAATATTCATTTGCTTATTTCGAATATGCAAGAATAATTCACCTGGGACCCGTGGCAGCAACATTTTTCCCTTTTATCCGCTATGGTTCGCATCCGCGGCTTTGAACAAGTTTCGTGTGTTTTTCGGGTAATCGTTATATTTGTGACGTGGGAAAGGGGGGGGTGGATTGCACGATGGAAGTAAAAGACAAACTTGCACAGTTGCGCAGAACATGACATGACATCAGCAAAGAGACACAGAAACTTCCAACGAAAGAGTAGCATTTCTAAGCTACCACATCCTCTGCTTCGAACCCATCCACTTCAGGCCCAGCGAAAAAGCTGACAAAGTCATTGGATGATGTCTTTTGGAAGGCACTGTCGAAGACACGATCCCATCCTGCCTCGCGCCATGCGTTGCGGACCATGCCATCGATCTTGCGGATGTGTCCCCATGCATCAAGCATCCATCCCACCGCGGCATCCTTGATGAAAGGCATGCCGAGGTTAACGTCCCCACCCTCCTGTATGTGCTGTCCCACCCATGAGGCATACCCCTGGCTGATGCGAGCCTTGAAAGGCTTCTACAAGACTACGTCAGCAGGCTGAAGATTACTGGTGCAACCTGCAGGTATGTACACAATCTGCACCCATGGATACCTCTCTCGGACCCATGCCTTGAACTTCTCGCTTGCTTGTGGGCGCCAGGCATCTAGGATCAGCAGTAGCTTCGTGGCGTCATGCGCATGCCCATACTCCGCACACTTGCGGATGAAGTAGGGCTCCAGTACCATCGCGAACCACTCCTTAGTGGTCTCCAGGGATGCCCAATGGTTGGGCGTATGGGTGAAATGCCACTGGCTGATGCGTTTCTCCCTTGCAGAATTGTTGCCCTACGGGTGGCATGCAGCCGTTTTGCCGGTCCAGATGACCTAGCTTGGCAACGTCACCCTCAAAGCTGCTCGCGAGGAGAACAGTCACCTGGCGCTTGTCCTCCGGCCCCAGCACCTTCACCTCCATGCTTCCCTTGGGTGCGTACGTAAAGCGAGCTGCAGGAACGAGTTGAACGCCGGTGTGGTGGGCGTTCACCACCATGTAGGGCTTGATTTTGTACAGATGCATGTAGAAAGCCGCGCGACGGTACATGCTCAGCGCGCATGACTCCCAGTCCGCAGGAAGTTTCTACGCAGCTGACGTACCGCAGCGCCAACTCTAGTTCAGCTCGGATGCGACGAATCGACGGCACCAAGAGCGCGAGAACATGGCAGCCTCCTCGCATGTGGCTGGGATGTCGACGCCACACTACCTTCAGATGCTCACAATTCTCTCGCGAATGAGGGTGCTGCAGAGGGGGGTCCCGCGCTCTCGCATCAGTTCGAGGGCGCGGATGACCTCATGCTTCAATGCGGGATGGTCAGCGAAGTAGGAACGGCGACCACAACCACCCTAGACACGCGGCGTGGTCTTCGCAACCTCCTCTATTGGCTGCGTAGGTGTAGAGCACAGGGCCGCCGCGTAGCATGCGCGCAGTCGCTTTCCGCATGGCTCATACCAGCCCTTGACTGTGCTATAGCTCAACTTTGCGTAGATGGATGGGCCTGATGGGGTGCGGTAGTGGCTGGGAAGCCACACGATGGCCTTGTTGATGCTGCCGTGCTGCGTGACTGCGGCATGGATGATTGGAACGTGCCCGAGGCCGTACCAATCCATGTACGGGCCTCGCTTCGACGATGTCCCGGAGGATGACGAGGACGTCGCGGGTACGGGCTCAGGAGGCAGGTCAAGGGGGCCATCAACCGCGTCGGCCTCGATGATAGTGGCATCTGCAATCGTGTCGTCAGCGAGCTCCGCCATTAGCGCGTTTATAGCTGCCAGGTCAGCAGCTTCCCTCGCTGCCAACTCCTCGGCAGCAACCATGCCCGTCACGACAGCTTCCAGCACGTCACAGCCATCTGCATGGACATCGTCATCGGCCGGGGCAATGGCATCAGCGAGGCGGAGGTCTTCATCTTTGTCCGGTTGCGGTGGTTCGTTGTCTCCGGACTCATCAGAAAGGACGACCTTCTTGCGCTTAGGTAGCCGCTCGTTGGGGAGGGTGACGGACGAGGACGGCTGAGAGCACGGCACGGTAGAGGGAGTCGGAGGGACAGACGGAGGAAGGACGACCTTCGTCTTCCGTGGGCATCCGGGACCCCGTCGAGGAGGCACGACTGGCTTCGGGCCAGTCAGCGCACGTTGGACGTTGTCGCGATGTTCGTCGGCAGAAAACTTGCTGAAGAATCAAGTTAGGGGCGCCATGGTGTTTGAGCTGGGCGTGACAGATGGTGACACGGATAGACGACTAGGAATTTGACCAGCATGCAGGGCGACACGGACCATGCGCTCCGAGCACTACAAGCCCACGTACATCGACCAACGGCCACCCCGCGCTAGCAGTCAATGCCAGCACGGCACGAAATCAACGTTACAACGGTCCCAGCGCTAGCGTGCAGGGACACGCGGAGTACAAACAGCCTCTGCGACAACGAGGAGTCGACCCGTGCTCCCCCGGCAAAAAAATAATCCAAGTCAGTATGGTACAAAACGAAATTCAAATTATGACCCAAAGAAATTTCGTAGTATTTTGGAAATGGGAAAATAATGCAAAAAGCACTACGAACCTATATTACACCCCGAAAATTATTTTGGACCACAAAATTTCGGAACACTACGGTAATATGTCAATACATCTCTTGAACGTGAATGTTCTAATATGCAAAGGACTCTCGCAAAACTGCATGAACTTAAGGTATCGGTAGGATTCTGTGTGTAGTGCGACTTTCTGGATCCTACAATAAACGCTCGACCAATTATGTCTTATGATGGCAGTGAGTTTGAATGTCCCACGATTTCATTCGATCATCATGGAACTCGGCATGTAGAGAGATTAGTAAGAAAGTGTGAAAAAATGTCGTGGGAATCAACCATTGCTGGCGCCACATCCTTAGTCTGAGCAAGGATAAAATGTGCCCTACACCGTTATGATGAGAGACGTTTTAAGTTCGGGTTAAATTCAGTCCCACACCATTATGATGCGAGTCTTATATNGAGGAAGGACGACCTTCGTCTTCCGTGGGCATCCGGGACCCCGTCGAGGAGGCACGACTGGCTTCGGGCCAGTCAGCGCACGTTGGACGTTGTCGCGATGTTCGTCGGCAGAAAACTTGCTGAAGAATCGAGTTAGGGGCGCCATGGTGTTTGAGCTGGGCGTGACAGATGGTGACACGGATAGACGACTAGGAATTTGACCAGCATGCAGGGCGACACGGACCGTGCGCTCCGAGCACTACAAGCCCACGTACATCGACCAACGGCCACCCCGCGCTAGCAGTCAATGCCAGCACGGCACGAAATCAACGTTACAACGGTCCCAGCGCTAGCGTGCAGGGACACGGGGAGTACAAACAGCCTCTGCGACAGCGAGGAGTCGACCCGTGCTCCCCCGGAAAAAAAATAATCCAAGTCAGTATGGTACAAAACGAAATTCAAACTACGACCCAGAGTAATTTCGTAGTATTTTGGAAATGGGAAAATAATGCAAAAAGCACTACGAACCTATATTACACCCCGAAAATTATTTTGGACCACAAAATTTTGGAACACTACGGTTATATGTCAATACATCTCTTGAACGTGAATGTTCTAATATGCAAAGGACTCGCAAAACTGCATGAACTTAAGGTATCGGTAGGATTCTGTGTGTAGTGCGACTTTCTGGATCCTACAATAAATGCTCGACCAATTATGTCTTATGATGGCAGTGAGTTTGAATGTCCCACGATTTCATTCGATCATCATGGAACTCGGCATGTAGAGAGATTAGTAAGAAAGTGTGAAAAAATGTCGTGGGAATCAACCATTGCTGGCGCCACATCCTTAGTCTGAGCAAGGATAAAATGTGCCCTACACCGTTATGATGAGAGACGTTTTAAGTTCGGGTTAAATTCAGTCCCACACCATTATGATGCGAGTCTTATATTGTCCTCTGGGATGAGGGTCCTACACCATTGTGATGCGAGTCCTACTAGGACGAAAGATGCCATACGATATCTCCGGATGCGGTTGATGAGCACCAATGATGTGCGACCAGTTCCTATGTTTATTTTCTCTTGGCCACAACAGACTGAGGTTGGGAGTTTACGTCATTGCTAAAAAGGGATAGGAATTATAGCCGGCCTGTCAGAGATAGCATGGTGGTAGAAAGTGGTGATGGTTGCACCAAAGCTCATGCTCATGTTTCATTGAAATGCCCTCTTCTGGTGGAATTCCTCCAAGGAAATGTGATGGCCCGACTTAACATGAATCTATTTGGAATAATATGAATTAATGAATACATAAGTATTGGTGGAATGGGTATGGTGGAATACAAATTGAAAGACATATGGGTTATTGAATATATGTTAATTTGCAACTGAGACAAACTTGGATGTGAAACGGGAATGAGAACAAGGCTACAAGTAACAAAGGTGACTTGTAATGTGATTATAGATGTTCATGTGTTATGTGCAAAGTCACGATGGTGAAAGAAACCGCTTAGTTGTGTTTCCCTGTGAACATGTGATGTGTTTCCTTAAGAAAATGTGTTGTATTTTCCCAAGATTCTTCGGAGAGGGTTATATGTGGTGGCGATAGGAGCGAGACGGTTTGAGTGAGTTATTGGGCTCCAAACAAAGGTAAAAAACAAACCTTTTGGATATGGCAGAGGCAAAGCACCATGTACAAGCATGTCAAACATGCTCCGTAACGTAGTTTACGTCTTGTGATTACAGTGAATAGTGACCATGAAATAAAAATCGGAATAGGTGATAAAGTTATACCGTCACGAAAAGGGAGGTGGTGTGGGGATTTGCACGGGACGTGTGGTAGTCCGCACGAGGAGCCTTTAGTTGCTCATGCTTTGGAGTCTTGCTGGTGTGGTGAGACGTTTACCGTGAACCACCTTGAACGGTATTTTACCCATTATGGTGAAAGTTGCACAATTTTCTGCAAGTCTAACGGTCGACACTTTTTTTGCCCAATCAGTGTCGTGTAGATTGCATAAAGTGTACGGGAGTTGTCTGAGCATTCTACTGGTCCACGTAGTTTGCTTTTTTATTTTATGATGGAAATTTGTTGATGGCTGATCCAACTTCCATGCTGATGTTGACCCACAGGTCCATCGAAATGAGGAGAGGTTGGAGTAGTCTTGGTGGCCCCGTGACACAAGATTAAAGCCGTTGATAAGTGTCGCATCATTTAAATAATGCCACCACGTCAGTCAGCATCTTGTCCCATTACAAATACTTTTCCAGCTTATTGGTTATCTTGTCCTTGCCAAAGTGTCCACCTGGCCCTGTGTCGTGGCAGTCGTCCAATAGCATTCAGTGTAACTCTTTGTTCAGTGGTAGGACGACCTTCCAAGTGAATCGCTATCGCCAGTAGGGATTGTCAATCCAAAACGTGGTCATGTCATACCACTCTTTGTAACCCTTTGCGAACAGCCTTACAGGATACGGGACTTGTTCCACAGGTAGTGTGCTTATCTCGGCCATCAAGTATAGTCGTCGACTCAAGCATTCGCTGGAACTATTTTTCCTGGTTGGAACAAGATGTCGTAGTCAAGGTTATACTCAACGAACTCCATCCATTGAGTCTGCCGACAACTTAGATTTTCCTAGGTCTTGAGGCATTTCAATGTGTGGTGGCTGGTATAAACGAAACATCACCGGCGTTCTAATTAACCCCGTCAAAACATGCATGCATGCACAAATACGAGCCTTTCCTTTTTGTACACCGCGTAGTTTATTTCCGGTCCGCATGGTTTTTGTCACATGTACGTGACAGGTTTTCGTACACCACCGTCGTCTTCAAGGAGAAAGGCTCCAATTACTGGATTAGACGCGTTTGTGGCCATGATGTAGACCACCGTTGGATCCGCCAATTATAGGGTGGGCCTTGAGGTTAGAGCATCTCTGAAAAGCTATACGCTTCTTCTTTACTATTTTCCCCACTCCACTCGGTTGTTTTACGAGTGAGATCGTAGAAAGGTATGGATACTCAAGCTTAGCCCATGAAGAATCAACGGTTATAGTTATAGACTTCCGAAAACACATGGACGCATCCAACATTGGTCTACGTCAGCCAATTTACAATCGCCTCCACCATTGATATGTCTATGGTGATTCGTTTGACACTGATGATGTGGCTGAAAAGCTCGATCAAGGACGACCAAAGTCAAGTTTTTAGAGTTTTTCATAGAATTTCCATCTTTACAAAATGTCCAAAACGTTTTGGAGGCATTCATTGTGCTCCTCTTCGGTGCGGTTGTACACTATATTGCCACCAAGATACTCGAATGAAGTCGTCGAGGTAGAGGAAAAAATCCATTGTTTCCATGAATGTTTAGGGGCATCTATGACTCTACACGACATAACCGTGAACTAAAAGTATGCATATATTGTACAAAATGTTGTTTGAGCAAGTAAGCCAGTTATCGACTCCTTGCTTTTCTCTATGACTCATCCCCCCTTTTGGCCTGTTCTTGCCATCTGCAATAGCCATGCGAGATGTGCCCGAGCTTCTCACAAATCCACCAGAGTCATTCAGTCGTTAAAGTCTTGCATCCGATCATTTCAAATGGTGCAGCCAATGTGATTGACTACTACAATCAATCATAGAATTTCATCTTTGATGGAGAATATGGCAATTTCTCGCTAAATATTGTACTTAAGGTTGTTGTGGTAGAAACAAAGTTTGTCGAGGACGAGGTTACTGCTAGTGCTCATTTTGTAAAAACGTCAAATGTACTCTGTCACATTGGACTACTGACATAGGCGTTAAAGCCTGTAACATTCCTCGGTCTTCTCCTTCATTTTCCTGAAGCTTATGAGTATAACACTTGTGATTCCATCCAACTTCTTGGTGGAGTCAAAGAGTCATGGAAAGTTGGATTGGTCTACTCGAGAGGCAGGATGCCTGAGGTCGACAATGTGAGAGCGGTTTTGTGAGTCGATGATTTAGCTACGTCCATATCCCTCTCTCGTTGGATGGTTTTCAGATAAGATCATCAAGACTACCACCACCACCACCACCAAATTAGTGCCACGCAAAAGCGAGGCCACGAGGTGAAATATATATCTCTTGTTGTGAACACCAGCACCAGTGAAGTACACCTCAAAATGGTCAGCCACGCCCGAACTATGGATCCCTTTGAGTTCTTGGGATCGAGCGGCTTGGGAAAGGCTGGTCAAATGTGAGGTTCACTTGAGAGGTCAATACTTCTCATAGTAAATATGGATTTTGTGCACACTAATTTGAGAGTTCCTCCATATGCGTGTCGAGTTGTTGGAGTAGATGGGTGTTGGACTCTTAAAATAGGTCAGCTTTTGGTAGGAGTCATCTTTGATGCAGGCCCGTCGGCCAGTGCCTCTAATCGTGCCAGGTGTCGACATGACGGACAGCAATAGGAGCGCGAGGCTTGTGGAGCTTGAGGATTCCTACACCAATTTGGCTGTCGGGGTTGTTGGTACTACATCATTTGTTATTGAAGGTGTCATTGCTGCCCTGTTTGCCTACATAGAAATATTGACCATGTGTCGATGGTCCTCCATTGCTGGAGTCTCTGCCCATTACTACAGCTTTTCATCGTGTGCGCTTGCTTCATTCACCATTGTAGTGTACACATGTGAGGTTGTCACCTTGTACATAATGTGTCGGCTACTCCGTTAGAGTTGCCTTGCTCTAATGCAAAGTGTTACATTAAGCGGAGCGTGCGTGGTTGACAGGGATGAGTTGCAAAACAGATAATGATTCAATGAATTTGGATAGTTGGACTATTTGTATTTTGCATTTTGTTTAGTTTGATGACAAGTGTCAAACAAGTTGAGCATATGTATATGATGACAATAATCACAATGAGACATATGTTGGGAATTGGGCACACAAGCCGAGCGATCTGTATGACATTGCGTCGTGAGTGGTCACTTTGAGAAAAATTGGCAAGAATGAAGGAGGTTTCAAGAATATTGAGGTATGCTTTTATAGACTTTTATTATCATCAATAAGTTAACCAAATACGATTGAAATAGTAATGTAATTCAAGATACTTCTGTCAGCCTCTCTTGAAAGTGGTCGAATGTGTCCAAACCTTTGACAGTGAAACACCGGAGGTCAAGGCAGTTGGCCAAATTTCCCTTGGCCAGTTGGCATAAAAAACCTTAAGACGGTCTGAAGTTGGCCTTGAATATAAGGACGCGATTGTCCACTTGCGAAGTGAATAGGGACTTGTGTACATCAAGGACATAACACATAAGACCTCGCGTTAAAAGAATAATTAGCGCAATTGTTGTCATCTTGAGAAAACTAGAATCAATGACAATGTGCCAAAAAAATAAAAAGGGACAAAAAAATTGTTGCAAAAATGAAAAGGTGGGTGCCAATGTCAACTGACATGCCTATTTTCAGCTCTATAACATTAAACTTTCTCTCTATCTCTCTCTGTCCCTCCCTCTCCCTCTCTCTCTCTCTCTCTCTCTCTCTCTCTCTCTCTCACTCACATTCTCACGTCTTCTCTTTGTTAGCCGTGCGCTCTCTATGCTCCTCCGATCTCTCACGCTGTTAAGCCTAATTCTCTTATTTCCCATTTTCCAACACATTCTCCCTCTCCTATGTCACTAACCCCTCTTCACCTTCCCCTCCTGTACTCCTCCTTTTCTACAACCCTTCCTCCACCTCTTTACTCCTTTGTCCCTTTTTCCTCCTTATCCTTCACCACCTCCTCGTTTCCTGTGTCTATCCCATCGCACTACCCCTTCTTCTCCACGTAATTCATATTCTCCCTCACACCATTTCCCCCCCCTCATCTCCCTCTTCCTCCCTTACTCCTTGTTTAACTCTCTTCTTCTTCCTCCTCCTCCTCCTCCTCCTATGGCCCCTCCACCCCCTACTCCTCCTCCACCAACTCGTATACCTCCTTACTCCACCGTCAACCTATTTTCATTTCCACTTCTTCTCCTCCGCACCCTTCTTGTACTCCTTCTGTCCCCTCCTCCTCGCTTTGTCACATAGTAGTTTTTTCTTCCCTTTCTCCTTTCCTGTCTGGCCCATACTCCTATTCATCCTTAACCTTCACCTCCTTATTTTCTTCTCCACCTCTTACTACGGCTCTCTGTCCTCTCAACCTTCACCGTCTACTGCCACTCCTCTTTGAATACCCACTCATCTTCCATTTCCACTTTCCAATCAACGTGCCCTTCCCTCACAGCTTTTATATTCCACTCTCCCTCCCTCACCCCCGCCTTCTCCCCTTCAGACTCCTCATCCCCCTTTTCCTTCCCTTGTCCATCTTCCTCACCCAACCGCTCTCATCCCCCTCCCGTTTCTCCTCTACCCTCGCCCTCCCTCCTTACTCCTCCCTCTCCCTTCCACTAATTCTACCCCTCCTCCTTTGCCTCCCATGTTCTCATGGCCTTTCCATGACTCATGTCAGATGGACTACTTATCACATCTTTGGAGTTTTCTGATGTCAAGTGTTGGTACATCAAAACTTTCAACCACCAAAAATGTGGTCAAATATGAGGAGAGAGGTCATCATGAAGAGCAAGGGGCTGAGAACGTTGATGAAATGGATAAAAACAAAGAAGAGGATATGAATGAACTTGATATGTAGGAGGAGGAAGTGGATATAGAGAAGGATGAGAGAGAGGTCGGGGGGAGGAGGATGAGGAAAATATTCACGGTGAGCAACGTTTTCTGGCAAGTGGCGATGTTGAAGAAGATAAGGCTCCAACTGAAGCGGGAATGAAGGAGAGTAATGGAATAGTAAGAATACCAAGTCTTTGTCATTGGCACGTCAAAAAATCTGACCCATCAGCAAAAATTGAGGTCCAAAGACTTCATGTTGGTCCAATGTTCAAGGCAAAGGAGGTTCTTATTACCAAACTCCAACAACTTGCTATCTTATTCAAGAATATGACCATCATTTAGAGGCCATTTTATCCCCCTTTGTCTGCCTTTCCAACTGATTAGTTATGGATGTGTTGTTGCAATACTTGTCTATAATCTTGAACATACTGTGTAAATTCTATCTCTTGTTTGTTGCAAGCACACTAACACATGTTATCATATGCATTGTAAGCAACGTCGTGTCAAGGGATGAAAGTATTGTGTATCAAGCCTCCTTGACAAAGACACGTGTGAATGGCACGTCACGAGAAGTGACACCACATGCATGAGCAAGCTCGGCACATTGCGCTATCACACAACACGTCAAACTGTGTGGTTGGTACAACAACCGGATGAAATAGTGAGTACATGACCATAACTGAAAGCAAATGCATTGCAAGTGATTCTTCAGCGCTAGTATGGCATTGATGTTCCCTTAAGGAATTTATGCTTGGGACGTGATAAGATTTTGGAACGTGTTTTGAAAAGTTGTAGCACGGCATTTTACGAGTACCCACGCTCATAAACAGACTCTACGTTGAAGATCTACTTGGATGTAATGCGTTTTGGAGGATTGTGAGAGGAATGTGGGAAAGACCGGATTCCATGGCGCTTTCTTTGCGGCTGGTGCATGTGGAGAAGCATTTGAGCCAGTAGGTCATAGTGATCGTGGGTGGAGCATGTACAAAGAACTTATGGTGCTACGTTGTCTTCATTTGTTTGGCTATTCGTGCTAATTGGCATAATCTATCCATTGTGTTTGATGTTGTAAAGAAGGAGTTCGCACAATCATGGACCTGGTTTTTTCATTGCGTTGGCCAACCGTTGGCCAAGCGCCCCCAAACAACCTGGTTCTTTTTCATCTCTGACTGACACAGAAAGGACTAACCAATACCTTGTTCACAAAGCTTCCACATGTAGCACATGGGTTCTGGTTACAACATCTAAACGAGAAATTCGTAGAGAAGGCTGGAGCAAGAAACAAACATGTGGTAACAGAGGTATTTCAAAATTTTGCTCGCGTGACTTTGGATGATGCCTACGAGAGAGCTCTTAAGAAACTTGAGAGCATTTTGCAGGAGAGCACAACCTTTTTGGTGCACAGAATAGTTTGGCTCCAGCTTGTGTGCTATTTTTGACATATGCTACCGGTTCTTATTCATCGTTGATATATTGGAAGAGACCGACTCCAATTGATTGATCGGATGCATTGGTGGTTATGATGTAGTCAAACTTTGCATATGCCAACCGTAAGGCTCGTATTAAGATCAGAGCATTCCGCAGAGAGTTGGCCGCTTCTTGTTCGGTATATCCCAAACTCCACTCGATGCTTTTACGGTTGAGATTGGAGAGAGGCACTAAGACCTACTTGTGGACCTTTATGAATCCACGGAAGTGGTTGCATAATATTGAGAACACCTTAACGTCCCAAATGTTGGTGGCGTCAACCAACCACTGATTGCCTCCATTTTGTTAAGTTCCATCATGATACGTTCGTCGTCGATGATGCGGCCCACATCTCGATAAAAAACTGACCAAGTCATACTTTGAGCTTTTCTTGCAAAATTTCTATCCATGCAAATTATCGAGATTTTTTTTAAGACATCCACTATTCTCCTCTAGCGTGCGATAATCCACCAAGATGGCATCCATACATACATTCACAAAATATTCAAGGTCGGCAAAATGTTGTTCATGACTCCCTTCAATGTTGCTCACATGTTTATTAGTCCAAACAAAATGCGTGTGAGCTTGGTGTACCTGTATTGGATGTGTAATGTTGTTTTCTTGATATCCTTACCAAATACACCGATGTTATGATTTCTGCTCCGTAGGTTGGTTTTGGTGAAAGTTATCGCTCCTCGAAGTTGGTGAAATATTTTGCCTGTTCACGGAAGGGTGCAGCAGTTCCTGATGGTAATGGTGGTAAACGCCATTAGTTGACATGTTTCTATATTTTGCCAAACTTCTTATTCATAAATAGTTAGCATATGATGACATGGATGGTCTGATGAAAAATCAATATGCATGTCGTCTAGCTTCTTCTTTCGTCCAATGAGCTTGTGGTCACCTATGTGATATGTCCCCTAAACTGTCGGTCTACCGATCATGTTCGAGTCCAACCTATGGTCAGCGCTACATTTTGAATGTCATTTTGAAAGAAAGAACCATCAAACTCCTGAAAAATTGGTGAACAAACTCCCCAGCTAGTAAAGGTTTCGTAGTGTCGAGGACGGCAAGGCTATTGTTCTTGCTTCCACTACTGCAATCTCATCTGCTTAACCTAGTTCCATGTGGACTAGCCCAGCTTGAGCTACGAGTCGCAAGTGTTATGTGGTCATGTCCAAAGATATTGGTTGTGTGTATCGGCTTGTGACTGTTGCAGCTTCTTTTGTTTCTTCCTCCTCAGCTGCTTCGCGTAACTACATCTGTTTCGTCGATCATTCGATCCAAGGCAGGTGTTTTTTTGGCTATGCTCGTATGGATTATGCCGCTACTGTAGTCCACTAACAGATTGCGTTTTCATGAAAAAATCCTGTCAACAAATAACGTTGTGGTCCTTTGTTATCAAGTTATTGGGATCCTTACACCTCGCACACCATCGTTTGGAGTCATGATGACTTGCAAGGTCAAATTAATTTGAAGTTATCCATTAATGGGTTTTCCTTAAGAAACTACTGGCTTGATGTAGAAACTCATCTTTCAAACCATCTCGTTTAATTACCAAAATGTGAGAAGCACTCCCATCCTGTAGTACTGATATCGACTGTGACTCTTACAACGTCCGTTTGTTCTTGTAGTAGTATCAATGGTTGGTCCTCTTCGTATCCCTTGTCGATCTGTCTGATTTGATGAATCCTCGTCTGTGACGTTGCGAGCGGTTTTGGATGGACGGTTAGTCGACACGTTTTTTTTATGAAAAGACAAGAGTTCTGTCGTATACTTGTGTCATTTCATCATTTCTGGACTCCTCATTCCCTCCGCACAACTTCACCCCATTTTTGGCATACTAGCGCCATTTTCCACAGTTATACGAGATGTGACCCAAAAACGTTATGGACTAACTAGTCGTTGGTCGTGTTGATCGGTAGTGTTGATCTCCATTAGCAAGGAGGTCTTCACCAAATAACTTTCTACCACCATGATATGGATTGTGGTTTGGAGAGCCAACCGTTGGATTCTCTCATGCGCGTGTTGTAGTCGCCATTGTCGATACGTTTAGCTTATACAATCATTCGTAAAGGTCTTATTGAAGGCCTAATACTGTGATTGCTTGTCGAATGACTCCTTTGAGGCTGTTGCTCGTTAGAAGAGGTGTCATTGTCGATGATTGTGTAGAAACATCACGTGTAGTCATCCACTCCAGCCTGCTGCTGCTGCTTGCGTTGAAGCTTATAGTGAGCGTCCGACATCACATTTTGCTTCACAGAGTTGGCGATGGTGGCGTGCACGAAGTTGGTCCAATTCTCCAGTGGAGTCAAGGAAACTTATCATTGGTCCAAATCTGCCGATCTCCTGTTGCCATTGGATGGTGTTTGGGTTCGACAGCCAGCTTGATTGTATGACACATAAAAGCTAGGCGACAAAGTTTGATAACTACTGGCCTCTGCAACGTTGAAATACACCTTGGAACTCGTGAACCCATCCGAATCGTCGATCCCTTCTAGTTTGTGGGATCTAGTGACTCCAAATTTTCTGGCCGGATTTGGGACCCACTTGAAATGTTGTTCTTCGTTTCGGTTAGTACCAGTTCTCATGGGCGCACACTTCAAACGTCCTCCATGACTGCGGTGAGTTGTTGAAGGGGATGGCTGTTCAAGCTCTCAAGCCTAGAAAACTTGTGGTACACGCTTTATTACTGAGAGATTGTTGACCAATGTCTCCTCCCATCGCGTCAAGTGCTGCCTTGACTGGCAATGGCAGAGGCAAAGGGTTCGCTGAACTTGAGGGGTACGTCATCATATTGGCCGGCGGAGTCGTCAAAGTTGCGCCATTTGCAGCAAAGCCTACCTCTTCTTTCAGGGCCACTTGGAGAGTGGTTGAAAGAGTGTGTTGCTGATCCACCATTGTTAAAGTCATTGCCATTTACTATTGCTTGTTGTTGGGTACGCTCGCTCCGTTAACCACCGTTGTCACAAGGTTTGCGACCATCGAGACAGTGCACAAATACTGAAGACTTTCGCGATGTTTTCGCCTTGGATAAAGGTCCTTGATTGCCCCTCGAGCGCTAGTGGACTCTGGTGCCAAGTGTTAAGCTGACTCGAACTTGGATGGTTCAGATGTAGAAGGCATAGAGGAAAAGACGATTCGATGAATTGGGTTGTTATGATAAATTGTAGTTAGTAGTGAGTGTACGTCATTGAAAAGTTTGAAACTTGCCAAACACGTGTTCAATACCAAAAACAAGAATGAGGCTTATTCGTTGGTCTTGGACTGTCGAGTCGAGTGACTCGTGAGAGGTTGCTTTGAGAAACTCCTATGATGGGGGGATTTTGAGAGCACAGAGTTGAGTCTCTGTGAAATTCAAGTGCCCTTGAGTAGTGTACCAAACAGAATCAAAGCATTGATACGGTAAGCGATAGTTTTGTCGACACGTGTGGGAAGTGTAGTTGCTAGGATGCTTCCTAGGGCAAATACGCAAGAGCACACATTCACGGATAAGGTGCTGCTGGCGCCATGGAAGTGAGAAGCTTGCCTCCATTAGGTCAACAGAACCAAGACAAGAGAGTGAGTAGAGCGAGCGAGACTTAGCAACCGGTGAGTGTGCACTCGCCTCGGGCATCACGCCCAAGTGAGTGTACACCGCCACCCGGGGGTCGAGCCCGACCGCTCGGCATAAGCCTGAGCGGCGGCTACTCACCAATGCACGGGTAGAACCCGGCAAGGTGGCCCCCAAGGATCAGCACCCGGGTATTGCANAAAAATCAAGTCATGGTCATGCAAGTGTCAGATGACACTTCTGGATGGAGAACGCTCGAGATGTCAGCCATGGTAGAATAGCTTGGCGTCTCTCCAGATGAGGCCATGTCAATCAATCTGTACAATTGTGTGCACAGGGGTGGAGACAAGGGGAAGAGATGTGTGAGTGACCAACGAACTTCAACACTCCCCCATGACCCGCAGGTTATCACCCCCACACACATACAAGCTCATGAGAATAGAGATCTGTGCAGATGCATTCAACCAGGGTTATGGGGACGGATGAGACCAACAGCGTGAGTGGAACTTTTGAAAACATTGCGACTGAGTGCCTTGGTAAGAAAGTCTGCTCTTTGGGACCATGTGTCAACCCATGCAACTCGGACAATGCCAGGGGAAATGCAATCACGAACAAAGTGATGCTCCACATTGATGTGCTTGGTGCGCGAGTGATGCATGCCACTGTTTTCTGCAATGGCCTTGGTGCTTTGATTGTCACAGTGCAGAGTGATGCAACGAATGGGCACGTGCAGATGCTGTAGAAGACGACACAGCCAGATTGCCTCACACGTGCCAGCGCCAAGTGCCACATACTTAGCCTCCGTTGTGCTTCGAGCGACACAACCCTGTTTGCCACTCTTCCATGAGACCGCTGTTCCACCAACCATGAAGATGTAACCCGTGCGACTGTGTGCATCAGAGTCCTGTGCCCAGTCACTTTCTGTAAAGCCGTCAACCACAAGAGAGGGTTGTGCTCGGAAGAAGAGACCAATGCGTGGAGTGGAGAGAGCATAGCGCACGACTCGCAATGCTGCCTCCAAGTGCCGTTCTCGTGGACACTGAGAGAACTGAGACAGGAAGTTGACAGTAAACGCCACATCGACGCGTGTGGTAGTGGCCAGGTACATCAGTGACCCTATGACTCTGAGATAGTCAGTGACATCGACCTTCTCCCACAGAGTGGGAAGATTTTGGGACTTCAGCAACGACTGCCCTGCAGGGGTCATGGGTGTAGAGGCGGAGGGAACTGTGGTGAGAAGAGCCTGGAAGCGCTCCCCCAGGCTGCGGACGTATGCAGCCTGGTGCACGTGCAGAGTGCTCGGTCTCGCTCAAGTTCCATTCCCAAAAAGACTCGAGCTGGTCCCAAGTCTTTCATCTTGTAGGTGGCTTGGAGAAGTGACTTGGTCGCAGAGACTGCGGACAAGTTGGGCGACGCAATGAGAAGATCATCGACGTACACAAGAATGGCGACCAACGGTTGTGAGGGCGGACTGAGAAAGAGAGCAGGGTCCACTGGGCTTCTTCTGAAGCCACCCTTCTCCACGGTTGTTGTGATCTCTTGGTTCCAGCATCGAGGTGACTGCTTAAGTCCATAAAGGGCTTTTCGCAGTCGCCATACACGGTTTGTACCATCCGAGAACCCGGGTGGCTGGACCATGTAAATCTCCTCATCCAGTTTGCCATGCAAGAAGGCATTGTTGACGTCTATTTGCTCCAACTCCCAGTCGTGCTGAGCGACCAGGCTGAGCAGTGCCCTGGCAGTGGTGTATCTGCCCACCGGTGCGAATGTCTCATCAAAGTCCACTCTCGGAATCTGGGAGAATCCCTTGGCAGTGAGTCGTGCTTTGTACCGTTCCACTGTTTTGTCCGGGCGAAGTTTGCGGCAGTACACCCACTTGGCTGCAACGGCCTTGCGGCCTGGGGGAAGATCCACCAGTTCGAACACACGGTGCTCTGACAATGCACCAAGCTCATCCTTCATAGCCTGCACCCAGAGAGAGGAGTCTGTGGTTGCATGTGCTGCCTGCACTGTGACAGGCTCTGACGGAAGGGTAGAGAGGCCGGCTGTGGCAAAGCAGGAGGCAACATACCCGGCAACTGAAGATGAGAGAGTAGAGTGAAACTCTTGCTCAATCAAGGAGTAAACGAGAGCGGTGCTGGGATTGACAACAGAGGCTGCTACAGACAGGCCAGAGGCCACAAGACCAAGGGCACGAAGGCCCGGATCGCTAGAGAAGACAGGATGGGAGTGAGAAGGTAGGGCACGGAGACGACCTCCTTGTGTGTAAGGTGACACAAGTGGGACATGTTTCGTTGTGACAGACGGAGCCGGGACAGAGGTGGTGTCACATGGAGTGTGAATGGGGGAGTCTGGATGGACAGCAGCAGTAGGAGAGACAGGTACAGAGGGAGTGCTTGGGTGTTCAGAAGTCGCAGGGGAGGTGTCCTCAGCAGAAGGTGAGGGTGAGCCAGGCCCCAAGGCAGGAGGTGAGGGTGAGCCAGGCGCCGAGGGAGAGGGAGACGCGACAGGAGAGACAGGCTGCACACTGGGAGGAGGAGAGGACGCGACGGGAAGAGACGGGGCAAGAGGACGCGCAGAGGGAAAAAAGGAGACCTCAGGAGACAGACCACCCTCAGCCCGACTGGGCGGAGAAGGAGGCCCGGAGAAGCGAGGGACGTCGCATTCGAACAAGTGTTCAAAGAACAAGGCATCGCGAGACTCAATGACGCGGCTGCGCGTGGGATCCCAAAACCGCCAGGCCTTAGAGAAGGGAGAGACGCCTAGGAAAAGGCAGACACGGCCACGGGGAGAGAGTTTGCCGTCGCGGTGATCGGCGGGAAGCCAAACTGAGGCAAGGCAACCCCAGACACGAGCAAGGCGTAAGTCAGCACGACGATCTGTCCAACGTTCAAAAGGGGTGACAGCATGAGGAAGAGGTCCATGAGGGATCCGGTTCCATACCCACGTCATGTAGGACATGGCTTCAAAAGCGAACAGGGGAGACAGGCCGGACGCAGCAAGAAGAGAACGGACACCATCTGCAAGTATTCGGTTCCAACGTTCAGAGACGCCGTTCTGTTGGGGGGTGTAGGGAGATGTGCATTCAAGGCGGATCCCACGAGATTCAAGAAAACGAGATGTGGGGCCAAGGAATTCACCGCCACGATCACTGCGAAACACGCGCAGGGGATGGAGGCAGGCACGTTCTGCCTGGGGAATCCAGTCCTCAATGACTTCTGTTATGTCGCTTTTGTGACGGAGGGCAAAAACCCAGCGGTGACGGGAGAAGTCATCAGTGAGGCAGAGCACATAGCGCCCCAGACCACCCAGAAAGGTGTGGGGAATAGGACCCATGACGTCAGCATGGACGAGGTCAAAGGGTTGAGAGGTGGTAGACTCAGAAGAGGAGAAGGGAGAGCGGTGCATTTTGCTTGAGGCACAGTCAAGACAGTCGGAGGAACAGGGAAGAGAAAACGTGGCTGGATCAAGGCCGACGGCGGGCTGGAGGCGCAGAAGGCGTTGGATGGCAGCAGTATGGAGATGACACAAGCGGCGATGAAGGAGGGCAGTGTGAGCAGGAGACAGGGTTGGTGCCACATGTACAAAGGCAGAGGCAGCGGAAGACGATGGGAGAGACAGCGACACGCGGAAAAGACGATCACAACGGATGCCACAAAGCACAACATGGCCAGAGGAGCGTAGGGAGATGGATGCAACGCCACGGCTGGACGAGAAGTCCATGCCCTGGTCATCAAGGGTTGTGACAGAGAGCAGACTGACTTCCAGGTCAGGAACGTACAGCACATCGGGAAGGTACATGGTGCCACCAGGTCCGACAAACTTGACAACACCAACGCCATGAACAGGGAGGAGCTGGCCGGAGCCAGACCGTACAGAACGCACAGACCCAGTGGGACCAAGGGACACAAAGGAGGAGCGACAAGATGTCATGTGATGGGTGGCCCCGAAATCAATGATCCAGAGGCCAGGAGTAGCACGTGTAGTTGGGAGGACAAGGCAGACAGCAACAGTGCCACGGGAAGACATAGGGGAAGATGTGCCAAGACGTGTGGGAAATGTGTGAGACTGCCAATCGTCAATCCAGTCACGCACAGCAGGCATATCTCCCTGAACCCCACCCGACGTTGCACCCCGGAGAGTGGCATCAGACTCACAGACATACAAACGAGACTGGCCACTCACACTCTCACCTTCGTAAGAAACAAAGGTGGAGAAGCTCAACGAGACGGCGCTCAAGGGCGCGCTCCTCGTCACGACGATCTGAGGAGCGGTCGGAGGAGCGGTCGGATGAGCGATCAGAAGGGGGTCCATCATCACGCGTCCACAAAGGTGTTGAGTAGTGCGAGGAAGGTGGTCCATAGTAAGGGGGTCCACCAGGAGGTGGAATCCAGTCCCAAGTGCTGGGAGGTGAGGTGGAGGGATGAAGCGGTGCGGACATGGAGGAGAGCGCAGTGGCTGGGCTGGAAGAAGATGGAGAGGCCACAGTTGCTGCCGCTGCAGCAATGGAGGGGGTGACGCCAGTACGAGCCCAATGAGCTCGCATGGATGAAGCCAGACGGGCATCGTCACGTGGGGCTGGGCAATTGGGAGCAGCATGACCAGCAGCACCACAATTCCAGCAAGTGACCTCAGAACCGACGGACACAGCAGGAGAGTTGCCTTTACCCTTGCGTCCACCCCCACGCCCTCTACCGCCACCTCGGCCCCCATTGTGGTGAGAGCCACCACCCCCACTACGGGAAGTTGCTTGGGTCACATGAGAGGCTGTAGAGGATCCGGAGGAGGAGGCAGTGGAAGCTGTTGCGGGAGAGGCAGAGGAGGTTGTGACAACAATAAGAGCAGCGCGATGCATGCGCTTATTCTGGAGACTGTTCCACCAGTCTGTGAGACGGGAGGTGGTGAAGTCATAAAGTGGTCCGATTCCTAGAGGGGTGTCCGCGGGAAGGGGAGAAGAGGCTAGACGCTCGAGTTCTGCTTGTGAGACGTGAAGGTACAGATCTGAAAGTTCAGGGATTAGACCGGCAACAATGGACAGACAGGCAGAGAGAGGGCCAGGTGCTGCCTTGCCTAGGTCGCGCAGCAGACGCAGACTCCGTGCCCAATACTCGTCGGCTGTTTCATCAGCACGCATCTGCAAAGTGTTGAACTGAACTGTCAGTGCACTGTGGGCAGCATGCCCAGTGACTGTCTTGCGACGACGAATGAGGGCATATGCCCCAACAGGATCGGCTAGGGTGCCGCGGATAGGGTCTACATTATACGTTCCTATGTCGTCCAGCAGGCTCTCTGGGCCAGCGGTGATGAGGGCGCGAACTGCACGGGCTGCTTCTGACGGTTGTGGGACAAATGGGGCCTTGGCAGGTGAGTAATACTCCCACAGTTGTTCACCTTGGGCCCACGCGCAAAAGCGCGTTTCCCAGGAGGTGAAGGTGAGTTTGGAAGTGAACTGTGGTGGTGGGGTTTCAAAGTCTCTCTGACGTGTAGGGAGAAGTGCCCGTGCTATGGCTGCCGCTGAGAGAGCAGGGGAAGAGGAGTTGGGCACAGCACTGCCGGATGGCGCAAAGGATTCGGCGGACACATTGTCATCAGAGGGAAGCACAGTAGCGAGAGCGGGTATGGTCCGCAAGCGGTCGATAACCAAGGTAGCCAGTGTAGCAGCTAGCTCTTGCTGTGCCTCACTGTTCCTAAACAGTTCATCTTCTGCTTTGCGTCGTGCCGCCTGTGCTTCACTGAGGGCGGCTTGAAGAGCCTCTATGGTTTCCTCTGGTCCTGGCATGCTGGAAGAGTGTGGGAAGAGAGGAAGGGAAGAAAGAAAAGTGTGCAATGCAGAGTGTGTGGGGTGAGAAGTGGCTCACCGTTCTAGTGCCGAGGCAGCAGAGTGAAGAGGGGTGCCACCACTGCTGCGGCCGAGGAGAAAAGCACTGCCACCGACCCCGCGACTGCAACTGTGAGACACAGCAGTCCGGTAACAGTAGCCCCAGTGACAGCTGCAGATGCCGACGCCACCAGAACTCCGGTGGTGATGTGCGGGGTCAGCTCCCGTTGCACCCCCGTCAGAGTCAGAACTGCTGATGCGGTGGATGCACGAATGGATGCGACGGCTGTTGCGGTGGAGTCTGCTACAGAAGAGGCTGCAGTGGCAACAGCTGCTGCTGTCGCCGTGACCTGAGTAGCAATGTTCACTGCTGCAGTGGCAAGGAGGGTGAGCGAGGTTGCTGTGTGAGCATAAGCTTCAGCAACGCGTCCAACAGCTGTCTGAGCCGGTGCCCTGCAAGCGCGAGCAGTTGCTGCAAAAGTTGCTGCGGCTCCTGCGGCTGCGTCTAAGATTGCACCTGCCAAGCCAACAGAGTCAGTGTGGACCGGAAGAACCGGTATCACACCAGGAACCTCAGGGGGAGATGACAGTCCCGGAGTTGCTGCTGTGGCAGGGGTCGGTGCGGATGTGGTGTGCGAGGCAGATGCCGTGTTGGAGGCCTGTGTGCCAGTGGGCGGTTGCATGGTCGAGGGAGGAGGCGGAGATGGAGGTAGGTCATCAGGTGTGTACACCTGGCGATTGACCTCCTCCTCCCTCACAGCAGCTGCACGTTCGCCCAGTTGGGCTAACTCGTCACGCCAGTAGTTAGCGTCTAGCATGCGCACCCACAACAGTGTATCCGTGTCGGGAGGAGAGGGAGAGTGATAGTCCTCCCAACTGTCGTCAGCGTGGCGGGCTGCTGCTCGAGGAGGATCAAGTTCCTCGTCGTGTAGCCCATCCAGAGGTGGAGAGTCCAGCGTGACGACTTCAGGAAAGAACTGGGACGACCGCTGCACGAGAGGTGGCCAGTGTTGTTTACGGCGTCCACAGAAGCAGTACCAGTGGATGCTCGCAAGACTGCGAGTGAAGAGAGGTGAGGATGATCGCTGATTTGCCAAGAGTGGCTGGGAAGAGATGAGTGGGCTAGAGTGCACCAAAGCGGGAGACGCCGAGGACCGTCACAGACTAGCTGCCAAGAGCGGTAGCGGAGTGACTTGTGCGGCCTATAGTGAGTGAGGCATGAAGAGGCACTAAGGAATAGCTAGATGCTGCTGCTTGGTGCCAAGAGGTGGTGAGAAGAGTCACCCGCTGCGACGGCGTTGAGAGGCGACAGACGTCATGGGCGGAAAAGACGCACAGGTGCGTCCCGAGGATCGATGAGCTGCGGAGTAGAGTCTCGCTTGTTCTGATACCAGTAGTTGCTAGGATGCTTCCTAGGGCAAATACGCAAGAGCACGCATTCACGGATAAGGTGCTGCTGGGGCCATGGAAGTGAGAAGCTTGCCTCCATTAGGTCAACAGAACCAAGACAAGAGAGTGAGTAGAGCGAGCGAGACTTAGCAACCGGTGAGTGTGCACTCGCCTCGGGCATCACGCCCAAGTGAGTGTACACCGCCACCCGGGGGTCGAGCCCGACCGCTCGGCATAAGCCTGAGCGGCGGCTACTCACCAATGCACGGGTAGAACCCGGCAAGGTGGCCCCCAAGGATCAGCACCCGGGTATTGCAGCTCTACACAAGACACTCATGGCAAGCATGATACAGGGCATGCCAGTTAAAGTGTACGGGCCCTAGTATCTGTCCCACTCATCACAAAAATCAAGTCAAGGTCATGCAAGTGTCAGATGGCACTTCTGGATGGAGAACGCTCGAGATGTCAGCCATCGTAGAATAGCATGGCGTCTCTCCAGATGAGGCCATGTCAATCAATCTGTACAATTGTGTGCACAGGGGTGGAGACAAGGGGAAGAGATGTGTGAGTGACCAACGAACTTCAACAGGAAGTGGCGGAGCTGTTGTGCTTTGTGCCGTTCCTGTACAGTTTACTATGACCACTCGGCCGTGTCCATACTCGTGCAGATCCCTGAGGCAGGCGGCCCTGGTGACACCGGCGCGACGACAGGCGGCGGACTACCCGTCTGGAGCTGACCGACCACTGTTCGAGAGCCCCAGATGTCACCGGGACTCCTTGCTGTGCCTTCTACGTCTTGCAGGCGCCTTTCGGCGGACTGGGCATGAGGCCCATTTGCATGTTTTTGCATTATATACTCGCTGTCAGTCCATGGATGCATGCATGTGACCAGTCGTTGCGTGCGTCTTTTGATTCTGCACGTCTAGGTTCAGACGGCGTAGGATTCTGACATGTGTGCGCAGAGTTACGGCCAAAACAGTGGTTTTGGGCCGGTTTTAGGACAGCTCTTGGAC
>SZWC01012940.1:37290-65179 GCA_023375785.1 Penium margaritaceum | reverse complement strand
ACCATTTTTCTAGGACAAAAACAGCCTCAAGCAAGATATTCAACAAGAAATTGCCATTTTTGGTATCCAGGTTGACCTTCCACAAATGATCACAGCAATCAATCGCATTGTTAGCGCCAAACACAACGCTCGGATTCAGGAATCCAATGAATGGTGACCCAAAAACCACAATTCTTATCAAGGTGGAGGAAATTCACTGTCCACGGAAACCTCGTTCCCGATGGACATTGACATCATCAATCAACGCGATCAACAGATTTGCTAGACTTGTCCAAGCCGGGTCATATCTCGCGTGACTGTCGGAAACAGCATGAGCAGATAATAAATGCAGGAAAGCCACACAAAAAATGAGGAGTCCGCAAAAGGCACAGGGCACAAGTAGATGGCAAGTTTGACGAGGGGTACGAGGATGACTAACCAGCAATATCTTTACGAGTAAAACTGAGGGGCTGCAAAAGTGGTAGAATGGTACCGGCACTAGTGGATGAAGGAGCTTATAACAGCTTTGTAAGCAACGACCTGGTCCGGAATCTGGTTTGCAGACCGAATTGGGAGTGGTTGAAGAAAAAACCATCGATGGATGACTACATGTCTGTTGACTTTGTAAACCACTCCAATTACAAATAAACAAATTGCATGATGTAACGGTGTGAAGAACTTGCCCAATGAGTGACCAGAAAATCATCCTTAGACGAGATTTGTTTTACCGGCACAATTCGCAGGTTGACTGTGTTGTTCTTCTATGCCCCATGGCCACTGCTATGGCTTGATGGACAGGTTGGGCATGCACTACTCCCTTGGAGTAAGTCCCCCAAACCTTTTTCGTGGTGCAAGTCCAAGCAAGACACCATAAGTGTAGCGCAACGGATAGCATGTTGGGCTTAGGGAAAACAGGTCATGCGATTGAGCCTTGATGTGCCCAGGAAGGCTTTTGACCTTCCTACACAGGGGAAGTTTCTTAGAAATTTCCCCATACATGAGGAGAGTGCACCACTTGGCCGTTAGTGGATGAGCCAATTGGCGGACTGGTGAGGTGGTGTGGAGTGACCACCCCAAAAGTGTCACTACCCACACACCTTACAAGCCAGGCCTAGGACTATATGTACCAGGCTCATTCCTCATTCAAATTACACAATCTGGCCTTAGATGCTCCTCACAGATTTTTTCAACTAAGGAACAGTATAAAGAAGACACTGGTTGGTCTAAGCCCCAGGAGTTAGTCTTTGACTAGCACCTCACGCGAAAGTGACCAAGTGTTAAGTGGACACAGTTGCTAGCACGTGATTGCCTAGGGACTGCTCAGTGTGGAAGTGTGATCTTGAGGGTGATATCTTCTCCTAGCTGAAATGCTAGGAGCGGACGGCAGGTGCTATTGTGTCGGCCCTGTTTTCTAGTCCGTTTGCCTCAGGCCAGTTGACAAAGGGTTATGGGCCCACACTGACCAGTTGTAAGGCACGCTTTGCTCAACTCTGGTACTCTCTCTCCAGGTGCGCACATCAGCTCCATCAGCTCCATCTGCTTCATCAGCCGCAATGGNGCTCAGTGTGGAAGTGTGATCTTGAGGGTGATATCTTCTCCTAGCTGAAATGCTAGGAGCGGACGGCAGGTGCTATTGTGTCGGCCCTGTTTTCTAGTCCGTTTGCCTCAGGCCAGTTGACAAAGGGTTATGGGCCCACACTGACCAGTTGTAAGGCACGCTTTGCTCAACTCTGGTACTCTCTCTCCAGGTGCGCACATCAGCTCCATCAGCTCCATCTGCTTCATCAGCCGCAATGGTTGAGCTTGCACCTAGCACACAGGGACCAAGGACAAGCTCTGCCCTTGGAGGCACGACCCTTCGGTCCCAACCAGGACACGCTCTGCCCTTGGAGGCAAGACCCTGGGTGTGCTAGTGCGATCTGTCTTCTCTGTTTGCAGGAAACCATCGACTGCAGGGGGAAGCAGCGGAACTGCACCTTTAAACCTGTAGCAGACATCAGCTAACATCAGCCTACATTGGCCTCAACGTAGAAGAGACACAGATTGCAGAAAAGGGCAGGTGAAATGGTTTGCCCATCAGGAGCAGTGGGGGCTGCTGCAGGGCAGTCGTCAAACACAACAGGGGTTGTCGCAGGGCAGTCATCAAACTCAACAGTGGCTATCATAGGTCAGACCACGTGAGCAACCGTGAGTGCTACCACACTGCCGCAAGGTCTTGGATCTTTGGGAGGAATCCCGGTCTTTGAGGGGAACGACTTTCCGCTCTGGAGATGGCAGTTCAAATTGGCAATGAAATGATATTGTCATATTCCTCAGCAATGCGATTGCTAAGAAGTATGTTACCATCATTGCCGGTTACACGTTGGCTTCCAAAGCTTACGAAAATCTCAAGCGCGTGCACCAGTCCACCTCCCTCGTAAACAGATCGTTCATCCTACAATGGCTGATCAGCATGCAGGTGAATGAGGGCGAATCAATCCCTGATTTCCTACAGGAGTTTGAAGGACTCCTTGGCAAGGCTCGCCAGATGAACTGGGACCTTGAAAAAAACATGCAAGCCATGATCCTCCTCATGACGTTACCGGAGAGCTGGAGCCCAATGATCACCGTCATAGGCGGCTGGAAGGAGGACGACCTGATGTACAGGGCAGTGTCCGAGTACATGCGAAACGAGGCCATGCGCCGCAGCGGAAGTGAGGCTAATGTCTCAGCCTATGCCGCAAGCTACGGTGGCTGCGGGAGCAAAGGATCAGCCTCTGGTCAGAAAGGCGGCAGCGGAAGCGGTGGTGGCTGTGGCAACAATGGTGGCAAGGCTCCCAAGTGTCAGGGCAACTGACAAAACTGCGGAAAACCTGGGCACTGGGCAAGAGAGTGCAGGTCGCCAAAGAAGGAGGACGGCGGAAGCGGTGGGAACAAAAGCGGCAAAAAAGGTGGCAAAGAAGCCATCAACATGATGGCACAGAGCACGCCTCCGGAAAAAGGAGCGGCGCTGCGCAGTCCGGGAGCTTTTGGGCTCAACTCCGGCACTGACCATCACTCTAGCAACAACCAGGCTGGAATTGTCTCCATCGGCCCCACCGATCGACGGTTCAGATGCGCAAACGGTAGCGTTGTGAACGCAAAGGGCGCGGGAGACAAGCTGGTGAGAATCAGCCTCAATGGTGCGGAGAAGGATCTACGGCTACGTGATGTGGTCTGCATGCCCTCATTTGCGGCAAACCTCTTGTCCGTGTCAAGAATAACGGACAATGACATGACAGTGGTGTTCACGCAGAAGAAGGCGGTCATCGCTAGGAACGAGGACATCAAGGTCCTCTACGCCAACAAAGATCTCGTGGCACAGGTTCCATAGGTTGACATGCTCTACGTATTGCAGACAACGGCAGCAAAGAGCTTGGAAGACGAGGGTCATGCGGGTGCAACGGAGGCAGTGGTCTCGGCACCAACGCAGGAGAGCACACCAACAAAAACTGAAAAAGTATCCTCTGCCGTAAAGGACAAAGACACTTATCTGTGGCATAGATGCTTTGGGCACATTGCAAACAGCACACTCCAAGTCATCCAACAACAACAGTTGGTCCACAGCATGGATGGTTGCAAGAAGGATGCGGTTGGGTGTGGCACTCTGTGTGAACCTTGCCTCCAAGGCAAGACCAAGCGAACGCGCTTTGAGTGCAACGGTTGCCGCGCAGAATCAGCCCTTGACCTGATTCACAATAACGTGTGTGGACCCTTTCGCATGGTGTCAAACGGTGGTAGCAAGTGTTTTCTGACCTTCATCGACGACCACAGCCGCAAGGTGTGGATCTTCTTCCTTAAAACAAAGGGAGAGGTCAGAGAAAAGTTGCAGGAGTTTGTCGCCATGGTGGAGTGACAGACTGGAAAGAAAGTCAAAGAAATGCGGAGCGACAATGGCGGAGAGTATGGGGCATGCAAGGGCTGGGTGCGGAAACATGGGATCAACCACCAGTCCACAACACCTAAAATGCCACAGAGCAATGGTGTTGACAAATGGATGAATCAGACCATCCTCGGCATGGTGCGTAGCATGCTCTTTGATGTGAAGATTCCACCGCGGTTCTGGGCGGAAGCGGCAAGAGCGGCATGCTATCTCGCCAACCTGACTCTTCCGGCTGCTTTGGGCACGCGCGGAAAGAAAAGGGCAAGCAACAGATGATGCCACAAGAAGTCTGGTCAGGGAAGAAGCCGGACACATCACACCTGAAAGTATTCGGCTGCACCGCATGGGCAAAGGTCCAGGCGGGTGAGGGTACCGGCAAGCTGGATGCAAGAGCGCAAAAGTGCGTTATAGTAGACTATGAGACGGCCCTCAAGATGTACAGATTGTGGGACCTGGCAGGAAGAAGGCTCATCACCAGCCGGGACGTAACCTTTGACGAAAGGAAACCAGGCAAGGAAGAGATGCTTGATCCCACGCAAGCTCCAAAACAGGGAGAGTGGTTGGTGCTGCTGGAGTCAGGAGATCAAGCTCCTGAAAGCTGGCAAGTGGTGCTAATGCGGCAGGCCGTGAAGAACAATGGTATGGCAGGGAGAGCGGCTGCACAGGCTGACGCAGCGGCAAGCTCCGACACAGAGTTGGAGAAGTCCGAGACCTCTGAAATCAGCTTGGAGGCCAGTGGCTCTTCAAAAGAAGAAAACTTAACTTCAGGGCAGCCAGCAGCACAGCAGCAACAGCATTGCGAAGATCCACCAGCATTGCAACGTTGCAGCACACGGCAAAGAAAAAAAACTGCAAAGTACGACGCTGACGCCGGAAGCTGGACTGGATTGAGCTGGTCATGTTTGGCTGCTCACTGTGGCTGAGGCGCTGGCAAGGCCCGATGCGGCCAAGTGGAAGGAGGCGATGGACAGCGATCTCGCGTCCATCGAAGAAAATGGCACATGGGTGCTGGTGGACAGACCCGCTAATGCTCACGTGGTGGGCTCAAAGTGGGTGCTCAGGTTTAAGCGGAAGCAAGATGATAGCATCGACAAGTACAAAGCAAGGGTTGTGGCGAAAGGATTCTTACAGCGCGCAGGGTCTGAGGGCGAGACCTTCGCACCGGTCGTCAAATTTTCCTCCATCAGGTCTTTGCTTGCCGTCGCTGCCGCCAAAGACCTTGACATCCACCAGATGGATGTGAAAATAGCATTCCTTTATGGGAAGCTCGACAAGGAGGTGCTAATGGAGGTACCGGAAGGTGTCAAAGCACCCGAGGGTAAGGTGTGCAAGCTTGTGAAGGCGTTGTACGGGTTGAAACAGGCCCCATGGATCTGGTACAAGGATATGGATGGCTTCATGGTTGAGATCTCATTTGCACATTTCAAGTATGACCCCAACGTTTGTGTGCGGGAGGACGAACGTGACTTGCTGCTCGTGGCGTTATACGTGGACAATCTTATCATGTGTTCTTCCTCGCAGGAGGCCCTTACGGTCCTCAAGAAAAATCTGGCCAGCAGGTTTAAGATGAAGGACATGGGACCTCTCGAGTACTACCTCGGGATTGTTGTTCATCGCAACCGCAAAGCAGGCACCATTGAGCTCAACCAGACAAAGTACATCATGGACGTCTTAAAGCTCTAGAACATGGTGGACTGCAAACCCATCAGCACCCCCATGCCCTCCGACTGCAAGCTCTCCTCCTCCATGTCACCAAGCAACGAGGAAGACAGGCGGGAGATGCAAAACATTCTGTTGGGAGCCTCATGTATGCGATGGTGGGAACGCGACCTGAAATTGCTTATGCGGTGGGTCAGGTGAGCAGGTTTGTGGCCAACCCTGGGCCAGAACATTGGCAAGCCGTGAAGCGGATTTCTGCTACCTCAAAAGACTTGGCACGTTGGACATCGGTCTGGACATCTAGAAGGATCGGGCTCGCTGCGTCTGACATGCTACAGTGACGCGGACTGGGGAGGATGGATTGATGATAGGAAGTCCACCTCAGGATTTGTCTGTCTTCTCAACGGTGGTGCGGTCTCGTGGGCAAGCAGGAAGTAGGACTATGTCTTGATTTCTACTACTGAGGCCAAGTACATTGCACTCTCCGAAGTATGCAAGGAAACACAGTGGCTTCGCAGTTTAATTGATGAGATCAAGGCACCACAAGAGGAAGCAATGGTCACCCTCATCGACAACCAAAGTGCCATAGTTATGGCAGACGACGACATGATCTCCCGGCATACAAAGCACATCGACATTCACCACTACTCACGTGACCTTGTTGCCAAGGGTGTCATGCAACTGGAGCACGTCACAAATAAGAAAATGCTTGCGGACATCTTGACAAAGCCGCTAGACAGCGACTTGCATGTTGCAGGAGCTCGAGGAGTTGACATGATGGATGCAAGAGATGAGAACTAAAGATGAAGAAAGCTGACATGCACAAACACAAACCAGAGCTACAGGTTCATGAGGAAGAAAACTACCACAGCAGGTGGCCTAAGGTGCAAGGGTTTTTTTTTCTCTTCCATGCCCCATGGCCACTGCTATGGCTTGATGGACAGGTTGGGCATGCACTGCTCCCTTGGAGTAAGTCCCCCAAACCTTGTTCGTGGTGCAAGTCCAAGCAAGACACCAGAAGTGTAGTGCAACGGATAGCATGTTGGACTTAGGGACAACAGGTCCTGCGATCGAGCCTTGATGTGCGCAGGAAGGCTTTTGACCTTCCTACACAGGGAAGATTCTTAGAAACATCCTCATGTATGAGGAGAGTGCACCACTTGGCGGTCAGTGGATGCGTCAATTGACGGACTGGTGAGGTGGTGTGGAGTGACCACCCCAAAAGTGCCACTACCCACACACCTTAGAAGCCAGGCCTAGGACTATATGCACCAGGCTCAGTCCTCATTCTAATGACACAATCTGGCCTTAGATGCTCCTCACAGAGTTGTCCGACTAAGGAGCAGCATAAAGAAGACAATGGTTGGTCTAAGCCCCAGGAGTTAGTCTTTGACTAGCACCTCGCGCAAAAGTGACAAAGTGTTAAGTGGACACAGTTGCTAGCAAGTGATTGCCTAGGATCTGCTCAGTGTGGAACCGTGATCCTGAGGGTGATATTTTCTCCTAGCGGAAATGCTAGGAGTGGACGGCAGGTGCTATTGTGTCGGCCCTGTTTTCTAGTCCGTTTGCCTCTGGCCGGTTGACAGACTGGAGTAGTAGATCGGTCTACGTCAACATCGCTAGTAGAAAACGACATCTGCCTCTAGTTGAGCGACCCACAACGCAACGGCGGATTATGGAAGAAACCGAGATGTAAGTAGAAGAGGAAGTTATGGTAGCCAAAAAACACCCACGGACATCTCTAGATGTGGCCAAGAGGTACTTGAAGCGTAGAGCTCAAGCGTGGCTAGTCAACGTTGAGGCAGGAGAAGCTGAAGAAATCACAGAAACTGAGGCGGCGATGCCAACCTAAAAATTTGAGAAGTTAGAAGGAGTACAAGAGGAGTTGGAAACACTCATTAAGGATTTTGAAGGGGATTTTTCCAACAAACTGGAGCAAAACATTGACCATCTCATAGACCTGAAGTCAAGAAGCAGTCCGATAATGAAGGGGACCTATCGGATGAGCGATCACGAGCTGGCCAAACTCAAGAAGCACCTGGGCAAGATGCTCGGTCACATGTTCATCAGACATTCCATGTCACCATATTCTGCATTTGTACTTTTCATGAAAAACAAATCCATTGAAATGTGGATGTGCATGGACTATCGAACGTTGAAAAAGATCACCATCAAGAACCGCTACCCTCTTCCATGTGCAAACAAACATTTTGATCAATTTTTACCAAATTGATCTGTACAAAAACTGCCACCACATCCATGTATTTGATAAGGACATAAAAAACAGCATTTTGCACTAAGTATAGACACTTCAAGTTCACGGTCATGCCGTTTAGACTCACCAATACCCTCTCAATTTTTTTGGCGGTGATGCACAACATATTCCGTCCGTGCCTTGATGACTTTGTTATCGAGTCTCTTGACGACATCCTTGTGTACAACCGCAACCCACGGGAGCACAGTAGACACCTTAAAAAATTTGTTGAAGTTTTACAAAGATAAACAAAGTCTGGAAAACTCTCAAACTGTGACTTTGGTCACTGTTTGATCGTGTTTCCGGACCATATAATCTGCACTGGACAAATCACATGGATGCAAAAAAGGTGGAGGCGGTTGCTGATTGGCTGGCACCCATGAACATTTGGGACGTTCAAGTTTTTTGAGCTTTTGCAACCACTACCATTGATTCATAAAATAATATGCTCCAGTGTCAGTGCCTTTCTCTAATCTCACTAAAAAAATGAATGCTTGAGACTGGAAGGACAATAAACAAGAGGAGTTCCACTCTTTTCGAAGCACTCTGACCTCGATACCAACCTTGCAATTGGTAGATCCTATGGTGGACTACATCATGGCCACCGACACGTCCAATTGAGCCATTGGAGCCATTCTCCTTCAAGAAAATGGCCATGGGAAACAACTGCTCGCATTTGTTGAGAAAGTTACGTGGCCAGAACTCAACTACCCTGTGAACGAAAAAAACTAATGCTCCTAGTTGTGCACGCATACAAAATGTGGTGATGCTACGTGGAATGCCGACGATGCATCATCCATACCGGCCATCATGCCCTGAAGTATCCTAAGATCCAGCCAATACTGGGTTATCGGCAGACGCAATGGATAGGATTTCTCTGTTTTTGGTTTTCTCTGTTGTTGGCGTGTGGGTTGTGAGTCTAAGCATGAGCTTTCTGGTCACCTCACGCTATGTTTCTGGGAGTGGAAGACAGTTGTGAGACAGTCACTTTTGCAAAAGGAATAACACAATTTAGCATTAGTTTTGGAACATGGACATGAGCTCTCCAACGCACCAAACTGTGCGCGATTCGGATCACCGTAGCTCCTGCTACGTCAGCCAAAGCGAAGTACCCCAAACCAGCCGCTCAGACAGCGGCGCGCACCACGTCGCCCGCCAAGGCACCTTCACACATCAAGGACCCATCAAAACCATTCCAGAGGCACAGATGTCCCTACGAATAGTGGCGGCACCCCTCGCGCTTTTGGGGTCTGTTTTGATGAGTTGATCATTGAGTTTAGTGATGGGGTTTCATGTGGGTCAAAACCTGTTTGCGGACCTCCGGTTGGAATTTTGATGAAGTCCCCGAGTAACAAAACATTATGCAGAGTTTCGGACGCTGAGCCAGAATTCAGGCTAAGTCCCACAGTAACAAACTGCACTACTAACATCCGGCAGACTATTGACCGGACGCCTCGGCAGCCCTTCCGGAGCAAAATCCCCAGATGGAAATTTCTTACTCGGTCCGGAAAGTTTTTCACTAGAAGTCAAACCGCGGCCAACTCCCAGAGCCGCAGCGCACACCCCAACGTTGGAAGCCCATATCTCCCTCGTTTCTTGTCCGATTCAGGTGAAACAACTTCCACCAATTTGAGCAACTCGTCAACTTTTAGAGGCAATCCTCCATTTAAGGATAAGAACAATATTCAATCCACCAAATCCAACTGCGAGGATTTTCCTCTCTCTATTGGCTCACCGGCGCCTCCCAGCATCGCACTTATGCATGCAGAGGGGCAAATCTTCAACATTCTCCCCCTTGCACCTGCCATTTCTGCTGCTCCTGCTTGCTCTCACTCATCTTCCGCTGCACCCTCCTGCCCATCATAGCTGGTCATCCCAAGCCTGGCCACGCTCATCGCGGGCCTATCCACAGGTTGCGCTTTGGTCAAGCAATTCGCAAGCATGCAATCCATACAACAATACTGCAGCACCACTTGCCCCTTTTCAACCATGTCTTGTGCGTAATGATAATGCATGACAATGTGCTTCGTCCTCTTGTGATGCGTCGGGTCGTTGGTTAGCGAGATGGAGCCTGTTGCGGCACGCCCAGCTCCCCCAGCAACCTGCGGAGCCACATCGCCTCCTTGACCACCTCAGCCAGCGCGATTTACTTTGCTTCCACTGTGGAGGTGTCAACACAGTCTTGCTTTCTACTGTACCACAAGACCGTTGCACGAGCGTGGAAGAACACATAGCTAGATGTGGAATTCCACTTTTTCACATCGTCAACGTAGTCTGCATCCGTTTAGCACACCAGATGCAAGGGGTCCATCGGTCCCTTGCCGTCGAACCCCAAGTGTCCATGCCGCATTGCCTGTAGGTAGCAGAGGATGCGCTTGACCTCCTGCTAGTGTAGTGGCCCTGGATTGGCCACATACCTACTCAGTTGACCCACCGCATAGGCCAATTCCAGTCGAGTTGCCACCATGGCGTACATGATGCTGCCCACCACCGATTGGTAGGGCACCCCTGCCATATCATCCCGCTCTTCTTTTGTTTGCGGTGCCATTGTTGCACTTAGTTCATAGGTCATGGAGACCGGAGTACCAACTGGTTTGCAGTCCTCTGCGTCGTAGCGTTTCAGCACCTTGGCCATGTATTTGGCCTGCCCTACCTCAAGAATGTGCGCCCTCCGGTTCGACGTGATGCTCACCCCTTAGGTGGTAATCCATCTCCCCCATATCCAACGTCTTGAATCTGCTGCTCAGTTGCTCTTTTAGCCGCTGTAGGCTTCGCAGATCCCTGGAGCACAAAATCAGGTCGTCCACGTAGAGTGCGACGATCTGATGGAGCTGTTTGTCGTGCCATACATATACGCGATGATTTGATTCACAGTGCTTGAAGCCGAGTTGTGCCATGAAGCTATCCATCTGTTGGTACCAGAATCTGGACGATTGTTTTAGCCCGTACAAGGCCTTCCGTAGCTTGTACACCTTGCCCTCCGGTGCCTCCACCCCCTCTGGTACCTCCATGTAGATCTCCTTTTCTATGATTCCATTGAGGAAGGCCGTCTTTACGTCCATTTGGTGGAGCTCAATGTCCTTCGCGGCCGCCACCGTAAAGATTACCTGGATGCTTGTGAACTTGGCAACGGGAACGAGCGTCTCATCACAGTGCTCACCCTTACTCTGTGCATATCCCGTCGCCACCAGCCGTGCATTGTCTTTGTCAACCACACCTTCCTTTGTGAACTTGGTCTTAAAGACCCACTTTTGGCCGATGACCTCGGCATCTTTCGGACTCTCAACCAGCTCCCACGTGCCGTCTACCGTGATGGACACGAACTATAATTTGATGGCTGCATCCCATTGATCCCCTTCAGGCCATGCAAGTGCCTCTTGCATGGTAGTCGGCTCTGTTGATGCAACATGTACGCACCACGTCATGCCAATCCATTTTCTGGGCTTGCGTTGAAATGATTCCCCACTTTCCACTGCCTCCCGCTGCAGCACGGCAGTTTTGGTGACGCATCATCGCTCTGCTGCAACCCCTCAGACTCAGCACGCTCCGGTGAATCATCGACCAGACAGCTCCCCGAGGATCTCTCTCGCTCTAGTGAAACATCACCCGGGCAGATGACGCGTCCGGTGGATTTTCCACCAACTCCTAATGCACACTCTGCTGGGAGTACACGCCTTGGCACCCTCGGTGCCTCATCTGCCGGATCCTTCTAGTGGATCTCCTCATTAGCTTGATTGTCATCGGATTCCTCTGTGTCGGCTGCCACCGCTGGTGTAGCGTCGTGCTCTGATGACACATCCTCAACTTTGGCGTCCACCGGCTCCTTCTCATAGTCAAGGAGCTGGAACCACTCCCCGTTCTTTGGAGAGTTCACCACGCCCACTCTCTTGTTGTTGAAGTAGCTCTGCTCCTTGTCAAAATCAACGTCTTGGCTGTGGATTACCTCCCTCTTGTGCATGTTGTAGAGCCGAAACGCCATATGCATGCTCTCATAGCCAAGGAAGAGATACGACTTTGCGTGCGGCTCCAGCTTGCTGTCGTGCCTCTGTGCAGCCTACACCATTGTGTGCGCCTTGCACCCAAACACTTTCATGTGTGCCACACTTGGCTTGCACCCGCTCCAAACCTCCCGCGGCATCTTCCAGCTACTCTTCCCCTTCAACATCGCTATAGGAGTGAGGTTGATGATGTAGCTCGCGGTACGCACAGCTTCCGCTCAAAAGCTTCGCGGTAATTCCGCATCCACCAAAATTGTGAGAGTGTGTGCTCTCTGGAGATTTAGCCTTGGTGTGTGGAGAGCACAGTCACAGCGGAAAGATAAACTTGGAGATGTCTGGAAGCCAGCGCTGGAAAATCAGATTAATTAGATTGAACTGAGTACAGGGTATTTATACTGTCCGGCTGGCTAGCCAAAGCCCCAGCCTATTTCTTTCGTAGCTTGCTACACAAGCTACTTGCACCTATACTCGGTGCCCTATGTGCACCTGAACTCGGTGCTCTACTTGCACCTATTGCCTTGTGCGAGAAGTCCCTGGCCATTGATCATCCCAATCGACGGTCCATCGTATCTCTCGGCGAGCCGCCTCGTTGCTCCCGTATGCCTCTTGGCGGTGGGTGTGGTCACCATGTTGGACACGCCACCGGTGGTACTGCGACCGTCGCACAGTCAAAGTTACCGTTATGGGCTCTCCCGTTGACCACGCTCGATGGCAAGAGCTCACGGTGAAGAGAACCCCTCGGTGGATAGCGTGTCCCACACGCTATTCGCCGAGGGGGAAACAGCCACCCTCGCATGGCACGTTCAGAACGCCACGTGGGGGTTTGCGCAAAACAACCCCCTAGTGCTGGTGTGAACTACACGCAGGTGCTCACTCGCACGCTCACTCGCTTGATCCTCCTCCTCCTCGCTGTTGCAAGCCATCGGGGTCAAGCCAAACCTCCCAATGTATTTCCAAAGAACAAAAAATGCCTCGAATGCCCCCAAACCCCGGGTGAGACCCCGAGTATGCCGGCATACTGTTACATTCACCCCCAAAAATAACAACTTGTTACATTCACCCCCCCTGTCAGAGGCGCGACGTCCTTGCATGCCTAATTAATCAATTTCAGCCTGGGACTCCCAACTCCCATTAGCTGCAGATTAACAGAGTTCAGCATCACCTGATCTCCCACTTGGAACTCCTCTGCAGAGAGATGCTTATCAGCCTGTCACTTCTATTGCTTCTCTGCCTTCAACAGCCTTTACCGCACCATGTCCCAAGTGGTGGCAAACCCTTCAGCAATCTACAGCATAGTCGAAAGAGATGTTGCCGTAGCAAGGGCGACTGGGCTCAGTGGCTGGTGGCCGAAAACCACCTCAAACGGCAAATTCACTGCTGATGCTGACGCCGTTGAGTTGTATGCAAACTCTGCCACTTCGAGGTTCTCCTCCCAGCCCTCACCATCTGGTGGGACCATGCTCCACAGCAGCTACTCTAATGTCTCGTTCGTGTGCTTTGTCTGCCCATCGCTCTATGGGTGGTTTGCCATGGTGAGTTGTACCCGCGTGCCCAGCTTCTCCATGAGATTTCTCCGGAATCGCAAAGTGAAGCGTGGATCGCGATCTGAGACCACCAACTGCGGCACTCCATGCAACTTGATGACATGACTGAGAAGGAGTTGAGCTGTCCGGGCAGCTGTGATGCTCTTAGGAGATGCAATGAAATGTGCCATCTTGGAAAACCGGTCCACCACCACCCACACTGTGTTGTTGCCTTGCTGCGTCACAGGTAACCCGCTAATGAAGTCAAGCGAGATGTCTGTCCATGGCCTCTCTGGTATAGGCAATGGTTACATCTCCCCTAGTGGCTTGGTCCTCTACGCCTTGATGCATTTGCACACATTGTGGCTGCTCACAAACCTCTTGCGATCAGTTCCCATTGACAACCACCTGTATTGGCGTGCCAAAGCTTTGAGCGTCTTGTCGAAGCCAAAGTTGTTGAAATAGTATGCACCTTGTCCACTTCCTAGCTGGCTAGCCACACATACACACAAGGCATGCACTGCTCTATGGAGTACGTCCCCTTGGTCTGTTATTGGATGGGCCAGGAATGCACCGCCCATAATGGGTATGTCCCCTGTGGCTCATCATAGGAACCATACCTTTTTTGGCTTGGTTTAATAGGCACTAGAGTCTGAAAGGAGAGGTCGCAGGTTCAAACCCTGCAACGGCCGCAATTTATCTTGTGGCCCAAACTGGGACAGGAAGCTTCTAGGAAGCTTACTAGAGCATGCCTTGAGGATGACACTTGGTGGTCTAAGGACGCGCCAAGTAGGACTGTAGGTTGAGGTTGGCTCCACTGGATCCACTACAAGCAGAAGCTTTAGCAAAGCTCTGCAAGTAAAAAAGCATGTACCTTGCACACATCCATTTACAATTCTTGCCTTTGAGACTCCTCACAGAGTTTCCAACCAAAGGTAGACACTAAAGATCAGCATTCGGACTTCGTGAGGTTGCAAACCAAACGAGCCTAAAGTGTGGATCCCTCGTTTGAGGGTGATATGTCATCTTGGTTGCAATACCAAGAGCGGTTGGCGGCCTCCCATGTCGGGACATATTTTCTAGGCCGTTGCTATCCGGCTCATTGACAAAGGGTTATGGGCCCACGCTTCTGGTTCTGAAGGCACGCTTTCAAGACTGACTAGCGCATGGTCTTGCAAGGCGTACAGGTACAAAAGGTACATGAAGATCGGACGGCTCCATCTGCTCCATCAGCTCCATCGGCGTCTTCAGGTAGGGTGAGCGCACGTGGCGGACTAGGGGACGAGGAACAGCTCTGTCCATGTTGGACAAGACCCTCAAGCCGCAACGGGATCAAGCTCTACCCCTTTTAGAAGGCGGTACGACCCGGAGTCCGTTCTCTCATGACGGTACCATCACCTTAGGCGATCATCGGCAGGAGGGGTATGAAACAGAACCAACTGCACCTTTGACAACGGTCGCAATCAGTAGCCTCATCAGCCTCATCAGCCTCAACGAAGCAGAGTAGCAGCAAAGCAGAGAAGATGAGCAACCGCAGGAAATGGCGGATCCGACTCAAGCCCGCCTTCAGGCGGGTATGTCCAAATTCACAAGGACAGGCTTTCCCTTGTGGAAATGGCAGTTTGAGATTTTCATGAACGTGCGTGGCTACCTCGACATCCTAAAAGGGACCGATACAGCACCTGCCGATGCAACGGTGATGACGTATGCGGCTGACCTTGCAGCATGGACGATGAAGAACGACATGGCTCTTGCCATTCTTGTGACGTCCATCAATGAGACTCAACACTCCCACATCACAGGATGCACGTTGGCTGCCAAGGCCTACGCAAAGCTCTCACACGTGCATCAATCAAACGCCCTAGCCAACCGACTCTTCATCTTCCAAAGGTTGATGTCGATGAGGGTGAGCGAAGGAGAATTGATACCCGCATTTTTGCAGTCATTCGACAACGTGCTCCAGGAGGACCAGCAAATGGAATGGAATCCCGCCTCCAACATGCATGCCATGATCCTTTTAATGGCGCTGCTGGAAAGCTGGGAGTTCTTGATCACAGTATTTGGCGGTTGGAAGGAGGTAGATCTGACATATGAGGCTGTCGCCGAACACGTCCGCAACGAGTCCATGCTACGCAATGGCAGTGAGGCAAACATCTCAGCCTATGCCTCTCGCTTTGGTGGACAAGCTGCAAGCTCTTGCTCCAGTCAAGGCAACAGTGGAAGCGGTGGTAGTGGAGGGAAAGGCAATGGTGGCGTGAAGAGTTCCAAGAAGCCCGGCAACTGTCACAACTGTGGCAAGGCTGGACACTGGGCTAGGGACTGCCATAGTCCTAAGAAAGAAGGCGGGAACAAATGTGGAAAGGAGAAGAATGAGCTCACCAACATGATGGCTAGGGGGCTGTCCATGAAGGGCGCGGCGATCCTTAGGCCAGGGGTCATTCGCCCTTGACTCAGGCACCAACCACCACTCATCAAAATAGAAGGGTGGATTTGTCTCCATGGCCAAATGTGTCATGCGCATCAAGTGTGCAAACAACGGCATCGTCCAAGCCATGGGCAAAGGGGATAAGGTGATCACGTTCAATGTGAATGGTGCGGAGAAGGAAGTCAACCTTCAAAAGGTGGTGTACATGCCCTCCTTTGCAGCAAACTTGCTGTCCGTCTCACAAATCACCGACAGCAACATGATAGTGGTGTTCACCAACAAGGAAGCGATGGCCCTAAAAAACGAGGACAACCAGATTTTGTACACCAAAGACGATCTCATGCTTCAATTTCCAAGAGTCGATGGCCTCTACGTGCATCAAACCGAAGTCGCCAAGGCGTCGGATGAGGGACTCACATGTGCCACCAAGACAGTGGCATCGGAGCCAAAGGATGCACCACCGGCGACTGTTGCCGCTGCCACATCAACCAAGGACACTGGTGCTCAGCTGTGGCACTGGTGACTTGGCTGCATGGCCAAAAGCACGCTGCAGAAGATGCAGGAGCAAGAGGTAGTCCGCGGAATGGAAGGGTGCACCATGAAGCATGGCAAAGGGTGTACATTGTGTGAACCATGCGTCCAAGCGAAGGCAAAGAAGAAGCCGTTTGGGAGAGGAGGTTCACGAGCAGAGCATGTCTTGGAGCTGATGCACAGTGATGTGTGTAGACCCTTCCACACACTGTCTAATGGAGGAAGTAAGTACTTCCTGACCTTCATTGATGACCACAGCCGCAAGTTGTGGATCTACTTCCTCAAAACGAAGGGAGAGGTCAAGGAGAAGCTCCTCGAGTTCGTTGCCATGGTGGAGCGGTAAAAGTCCAAGAAGGTGAAGATGCTCCGAAGTGACAACGGGGGTGAGTACGAGGCATGCAAGCCTTGGCTCAAGCATCATGGCATCCACCACGAGCAAACCACCCCTTACAGCCCCCAAAACAACAACATTGCCGAGAGGATGAACCAAACGCTACTCGGCATGGTACGAATCATGCTTTTTTACGCCAAGCTCCCACCTCGCTTTTGGGCAGAAGCAGCAACAACGGCCTCCTACCTCTTGAATCTCACACCAGCAACCGCCTTGTGAAAGCGTGGAAATGAGCAAGACAAGCAGCTGGAGACCCCATAAAAAGCATGGTCGGGAAATAAACCCAACGCATCTCATCTGAAGGTGTTTGGGTCAAATTCATGGGTGAAGATCCAGTTCGGAGAAGGTGGAGGCAAGCTGGATGCACGTTCTAGGAAGTGCATCATGGTTGGGTATGACATATCACACAAAGCCTATCAGCTTTGGACTAGGCAGCAGGCAAGCTGGTGAGGAGCCGCGACGTCGTGTTTGACAAACACACCCTTGAAAAGGGAGAGCTGCTGGACCCGAACCTCGCTCCCAAAGCACGAGAGTGGATGATGTTTCTTGAGTCCGGAGACCAAGCACCCGACAACAGGCTCGCTTTGCCAGCAGGTGGTGGGAATGGGAGAGCAGCTGTGGAGGATGAAGCAGCATCTGACATGGACGCGAATACCAGGGCGTCCGGGGCTTTCGAGTCTGACTTTGAGTCTAACGACTCTTCTGACGACGATGACGACGACGACAAACCACCACCTGTGGAAGCATCGGCACCAAAGCAAGAAGCCGCACCGCTACCCCGGCGCAGTTTGCGAACAAAGAGAGCACCTTTGCGATATGAGGACGATTGGACTGGCCTTAGCTGGTCGTGCATGGCTCAGGGAGAGCCATCTACAGTGACGGAAGCTATGAATGGCCGAGATGCGCCCAAGTGGAAGGAGGCAGTGGACAGCGGGTTCGCGTCCATTGCTGAGAACGGCACGTGGTTGTTGGTGGATAGACCCGACAAGGCCCACGTGGTGGGATCCAAGTGGGTCCTCCGAGTGAAGAAGAAGCAAGACGGCAGCATCGACAAGTTCAAGGCAGGGGTAGTGGCCAAGGGGTTCTCTCAATGCCTGGGCTCCAAGTACGATGAGACGTTCGCGCCCGTCGTGACCTTTGCCTCCATCCGGTCTCTTCTTAGAATTGCAGTCACAAAGAACCTGGAGATACACCAGATGCACGTCGAGATAGATTTTCTTTATGGGAAGCTCGACAAGGAAGTGCTGATGGAGGTGCCCGAAGGAGTCAAAGCTCCCAAGGACAGGGTGTGCAAGTTGGTGAAAGCGCTCTATGGGCAAAAACATGCCCCAAGGATGTGGTACAAAGGCATGGACGGTTTCATGACCGGCCTCTCCTTTGCGCATTGCCAGAATGACCCAAGCATGTACGTACGCGATGATAGGACAGGACTGATGCTGGTTGCGTTGTATGTGGATAATCTGATCATCTGCTCATCTTCGGTCGAGCTGCTGGATGAGCTGAAGTCTGACCTAAGCAAAAGGTTCAAGATGAAGGACATGGGTCCTCTCGAGTACTACCTTAGGATTGCCATCCACCGTAACCAAGTAGCAGGCACCATCAAACTCAACCAAACCAAATACATCGGTGAGGTACTGAAGCGCTACCACATGGAAGACTGCAAACCTGTCAGCAACCGAATGACGACCGACACAAAGCTGAAGGCCTCCATGTTGCCAAGCAACAAAGCAGAATAAAGGGAGATGCAAGACATCCCCAACCAGTCCGCCATGGGTAGCATCATGTACGCCATGGTAGGGACTCGTCCGGACATCTGCTATGCTGTGGGACAAGTGAGCAGATTCGTGGCCAACCCTAGGCGACAACATTGGCAGGCAGTCAAGCGCATCTTGCGCTACCTACAGAAGACACGTCACGTGGGCCTCGTCCTTGGAGGCCAAGAAGAAATGGACCCACTTCGCCTGAAGTGCTACACCGACGCTGACTGGGGAGGAAACATCAACGCCAGGAAATCCACCTCTGGATACGTGTGCATCTTGAATGGCGCTGTCATCTCATGGGCCAGCAGGAAGCAAGATTGTGTTTCCGTGTCCACGGCTGAGGCAGAGTATGTTGCTCTGTCTGAGGTGTGCAAAGAGACTCAATGGCTGCACAGCCTGCTTGGCAAAATGACAGTGCCACAGAAGGACGCCACGGTCGTACGCGTGGACAACATGAGCGCCATCTCGATGGCTGAAGATGAGATCATCTCCCGGCAAACGAAGCACATCGACATACGTTACCACTACTCACATGACCTGATCATGAAGAATGTGGTGGACTTGCAGCACGACGGAACGAAGAGCATGCTTGCTGACTGCATGACCAAGCTATTGGAGAGCGATTTGCATTATGCAGGCATTCGTGGATTTGGCATGAGGAGTGCGGTAGAGGAAGGGTGGGCCCCAAAGCATTGATGGATCCCAGTAAGGGACAGATGGACAGAGGTGCAAGGGAGAGATTTGTTGAAATAGTATGCACCTTGTCCACTTCCTAGCTGGCTAGCCACACATACAGACAAGGCATGCACTGCTCTATGGAGTACGTCCCCTTGGTCTGTTCTGAGATGGGCTAGGAATGCACTGCCCATAATGGGTATGTGCCCTGTGGCTCATCATTGGAACCATACCTTTTTGGCTTGGTTGAATAGGCACCGGAGTCTCAAAGGAGAAGTCGCGCGTTCAAACCCCGCGACGGCCGCAATTTTCTTTGTGGCCCAAACTGGGACAGGAAGCTTCTAGGAAGCTTACTAAAGCATGCCTTGAGGATGACACTTGGCGGTCTAAGGATGCGCCAAGTAGGACTGTAGGTTGAGGTTTGACTCTAGTGGAGCCACTACAAGCAGAAGCTTTAGCAAAGCTTTGCAAGTATAAAATCCTGCACCTTGCATGCATCCATTTACAGTTCTTACCTTTGACACTCCTCACAGAGTGTCCAACCAAAGGTAGACATTAAAGACCAACATGCGGACTTCGTGAGGTTACAAACCAAACGAACCTAAAGTGTGAACCGAGGGGCGCCCGGCGTGACGGTCACACGCCGAGCCCTTGGGATAAACCTCCCAACCCTCGACCCCTTGGTGTGTGGGCCAACCCTTGAGATGTCGCACGACCCTCTCCTAGCAGCAAGACCACTGCTAGTGACCGAGGTTCCCGCCGTGCGACTCTACCGGAGGCGTTTGCACCAAGGTGCGCAGCGGAAGACTTGTAGGATCGAATGGACATGTGCGAGGCAATGCTTGGAACACAAGGAGAGTTGGGCAAGGAATGAATCCTTTAGACTTGATAGATCAGTACAAGGCAATGTACATAGTCTCTGGGTAAGATTGGCATGCCTAGATCAATCCCTAGGCTTCCTTATGTACCAACCCCTATGGGGCAGCCGAAATCTACTGAGCGCTCCGAAGCCCTTTATCAAGGAGCACTCATTCAAATAACAAATGCATCATGTAGTACGCGCTGAGAGCTTTCCAACGCACCAAAGAACGCCTCAATCCGTGAAGAAACGGCTAAGTTATGGCCGTTTGAATACTCCACGCGTGACGGCCGCTGGCAGCACCGCCAGCGGGGGTCACGGCCGCCAGAAGCGCCTTTGCTTGCGAATGCAGCTCCAGCCGCCATCCCAAAGCGCCCATGGACCCCAATGAACCTTGCCTCATTGGCGAAATGTCCATCCAGGGGCACTTCGGCTGCAGTGGGCGAGAAAGTCGCTCCGCCGTGCTCGGGGTCGAACCGGTACGTCTCCTATTTTCTGGAGGTGCACCTCCCACCTTTGCACGGCCGTATCTTTCTCGTCCCTGCACCAAATGACCCGGTTCTTGGGTTGATTTTGCATGGTTTTTCATGTACAATACAATGAGAGCATCAAAGTATGCATATGACCTTAGCATGATGACGTAATCACCGCCTCGACCGGCGGCTCCCATAACTTCACCCCCCCTCCGAGGGCGCACCGTCCCGGTGCGCTCCTGGTACGCTTGGAGGACCGTGTTGACAGCACCGCCCCTGTGGAAATCGGTTTCGGGGACCCAGCAGTTGTGCTCAGGCCCATAGCCGAGCCATTGCACCAGGTATTGCCACCCGTTACCGCACTGACGGTGCCCGAGAATCTTCTCCACCACATACTCCTCTTCACCCTCCACTAAGACCGGTGGGGGAGGGGCCTGTCCCCGTGCCGCGAACTGCGCATCCGGCTCCTTGTAGGCCTTGAGAAGAGAAGCGTGGAATACGGGATGGATCCCATAGTGGTCCAGCAGCTCCAACTCGTAGCTCACCACAGATCGCTTCTCCTTGACCGGAAAAGGGCCCACCCACCGTGGCTTGAGCTTGTCGCTGCCCACCCCCGCCAGCTGCAGGTTCCGCGAGCTCAGCAGCACCTGTTATCCCACCGAGAACTCCTCGGCTGTCCGGTGCTTGTCCGCTTGCCGCTTCATCTGCTGCTGTGCCTTGTGTAGCGCCTCGCGTACACCGCGCCACACCTCTGTGAAGTCACTTGTAAACTGCTGCACCGCGGATAGGTCCGACCCCGTTGCCATGTCTAAGGGCCATGCCGGCTGCACCCCATACACTACCTCAAAGGGGGACCGCCCCGTAGAGGCATGTACTGCTGAGTTGTAGGCAAACTCAGCCACCGGGAGCTTGCATTCCCATCCCTCGCCATCCGGCTCCAAGATCCCCCGCAGTAGCTGCTCAATGGTCTGATTGGTGCGCTCAGTTTGGCCATCCGTTTGGGGATGGTAGGCCGATGAAAGAGCCACACGGGTGCCTAGCTTCTTGAAGAGTTCCTCCCAAAACCGGGAGGTGAAGCGCGGGTCGCGGTCCAAGACCATGCACTTCGGCACCCCGTGCAGTTTGATGACGTGTTGCAAGAGGAGTTGAGCCGTCTCTGCTGTCGTGACCTTCTCCGCACATGGAATAAAGTGCGTCATTTTGCTCAACCGGTCCACTACCACCAGCACCATGGTGTTGCCCGTTGCATTCCGTGGAAGACCCCCCACAAAATCAAGTGAGATGTCCGTCCACGGACGTTCTGGCACCGGTAGCGGCTGCAGTTCCCCTGGCGCCCGTGTCCTCCGTGACTTGATTCTTTGGCACGTGTCACAGCTGCTCACGTACGCCTTACAATCTGCTCCCATCGTTGCCCACCAATATTGGCGCGCAAGCGTCTTGAAGGTCTTGTCATGGCCGAAATGACCACTGTAGTGCGAGTCATGCGCCTCTTCCAATAGCGCTTGCCGCAATGATGTATTCCGCGGCACCACAATCTGGTTCCCCTTCTCACGCCGCCAATACTGGCCGTCCCACTTGCACCCCTTCACCGTACTTCCGGCAAAGTCCTTGTCCTCCGCATACCCGTGTGCAAACAAGCTGCGGATGATTGGAGATCCCGCCAGCACCGTGATCGCATGCACGCCCAAGTCCGGGCGACGCGAAAGCGGGTCCGCTGGATTGATCCTCCCTGGTTTGTACTGGATCTCATAGTCGAAGCCGCCCTCCAGCAGCTCCATCCACCGTGCCTGACGACGACTCAGGTTCGGCTGCGACTTGAGGTACTTGAGCGCGTAGTGGTCCGTGTGCACCACACACCGCCGCGCCTCAAGGTAGCACCTCCATTGCTTGAAGGCCTGCACCACCGCGAGCATCTCCTTATCGTGGATCGGGTAGTTGAGCTCAGCCCCTTTCAGCTTCTTGGAGTAGTACGCAATGGGTTGTAACCCCTTCCCTTGGTTCTGCATTAGCACCCCGCCGATTGCATAGTCGCTTGCGTCCGTCGCCAACACGTACTCCTTGCTCGTGTCCGGATGCACCAACACTGGGGCTTGACACATGGCAGCCTTCATTGCACCGAAGGCTTGCCTCGTTCGCACCCCACTCCCATTGGCGCCCTTTCTTGAGCAAGTCTGTCAAGAGTGCTCCCATTGCCACGTGCCCCCGGATAAACTTCCGGTAGTAGTTCGTAAAACCCAGAAAAACCTGGATGTCACGCACGCACGCCGGCATTGGCCACTCCTGCACTGCTTCCACCTTTTTTGGGTCCATGCGGATTCCCCTCATGCTGACAATGTGTTCGAGGAACTCCACCTCCTGCTTGGCGAATTCACACTTGCTGAGCTTGGCAAACAGTCGCTCTTTTCTCAGCACTTCCATCACCGTCCGCAGGTGCTCTTGGTGCTCCTCCATCGTTCGCGAGTAGACAAGGATATCGTCGAGGAAGACGACCACAAACTGGTCCAAGTAGGGGTGGAACACCCGGTTCATCAACGCCATGAACGTAGCAGGAGCATTCGTTAGCCCAAAAGGCATCACAAGATACTCAAAGTGTCCATAGCGCGTCCGAAACGCGGTTTTTTCCACATCCTCCTCCGCAATGCAGATTTGGTGGTACCCTGACCTCAGGTCCAGTTTGCTAAAGATGCGTGCGCCTCGTAGCTGGTCGAACAGCTCCTCGGCCCGCGGCAACGGGTAGCGGCTCTTCACCGTGATATTGTTGAGCGCCCGGTAGTCCACGCACATCCGCAGCTCCCCTGATTTCTTCTTGACGAACAGCACCGGTGCCGCATACGGAGACACCGACGGCCGAATGAAGCCTTGGTCCACCAACTCCCCCAACTGCTTCTTGAGCTCCGCAAGCTCCGCGTCGCTCATGCGGTTGTAAGACTGCACCGTTGGTGAAGAACCTGGCACCACCTCGATCCTGTGGTCGATGTCGCGCTGCGGTGGCAGCCCCTTTGGCAATTCGTCTGGAAAAACGTCCCTGAACTCCTTGAGCACCTCCCCAACACCGGGAGGCAACTCTGGAGCTCCCGCGCCTTCCACCGGCTGCCCCTCCGCTACTTCAACCACAACAATCTGCTGCTCTGCTGCTTGTTGTGGACGCACCCATGCCAAGTAAACCTGGTCATCCTTGCGCTCGCACCGCTTCAGCTGCTGCAAGTTGATGACGCACAGCTGCTTCCCCGCTTCCGCCACTTCCGACTCCTTCTCCTCACCCCGCCACAAGGGCAAAGTGATGTTTTTCCCGCCCGCCTTTACGACCACCCGGTTGCACCTCCAATCCACGTCCGGATTCCAAACGTGCAACCAATCCCGGCCGATCAAGCAATCGTAGTCATCCATAGGGCAAGTGTGGAACTCCATGTTGCACACCAACTCACCCATATGGACTTTGTGCTTGACGAGAGGCCTGCCGCACTCCACCACTTCAGACACCTGTCGCGCCTTGGCCGATGTCCCCGGCTGCCGTGCGAGCTCCAATCTCGTCGCCAACCTGTTGCTGAAGAAGCTATGGCTTGCACCGCTATCTAGGAGCCCACGTAGCTTCCTCCGACCCTTGAAACTCCCCTCCGGAATCTCAAGAACCAGCTCCAAGATGATCCCTGGAAACTGCCGGGTCTCACCCTCATTCCGCAACAGCACTTGAGGCAGTTCCTTAATTGGCAAAAGCCTTTCAGGGCTGGTGCTGTCCTTTGCGGACAAAAGACTTGCAGCAGTAGGTCGTCCCCTCCTCACTGCTGCTGTCCTTTTCCCTGCTGTGCCTTGCGCTTGGGGCAATCCCGCTTGCGATGACCCTCCTCACCACAAACCCAGCACTTGCCTCTCGGTCCCTGTTGCCCGCCCGCACCCCGCTGCCCGGCTTGGATTGCATCCACCTCCATGGGCACAGCCTGACCCAGCTGCTCCACCCGTGGTTGTGTTGCATAGCTGGTCCGGCGCGCATTATAGCTTACCGCGTCGATGCGCTCCGCCGCCGAGACCAACTCCGCAAAGGTCCGCAACCCGAGCACCGCGAGTTCACGTTGGACGTGCGGCTTCAGGCCGTCGTGGTAGCGGTCGTACGCCTCCGCGTCTGAGAGGTCATCAATCTGCGCTGCCAAGGCCATGATGCTTGTAGTGCAGTCCTGGACCGATCCACCTTGCTTGACGTGCTTGATCTTATCACGTGCGACCCAGCTGCCGTTGAGGAGGTCGAAACGCGCCTGGAGCATCGTCTCGAACTGCTCCCACGTCTCTGGCTTCTCCGTCAACGCCCGCGCACCAAGCTGCACTTCCCGCCCTAGCGGTAGACTCAATAGTGGCTGAAGCCGTGCACCGGCCCCCAGCCCGTCTGGCAACCCAGCGGCGTTCCGCCGGCACAACGCCGATCACCACTGTAGCTCCATTCCACGGAGTAGTGTAGGCGCATACTCCAGTCTTGTGGCATCTTCTCCCACGGGAACGCCCAACGCCGTGAAGTACGAGTTCACCGTGAAGAGCCACTCATGCCACTGCCCTTGCCGGTATAGAACTCCGGCTCCTTCGGCTTGGGCCGCCGAAAGGCAGGTGTGGATGCCAATGGAACACCCCCCAACGCACTGCTCCCTTGGCTGACGTACCTCGCCTCAACCTCCGTGCGCAGCTGCTGGTTCTCTTGACGCAACTCGTCAAGAGCATGCCAGATCTTCTCCATGAGGAAAGCCTGGTCAAATGCCGCTGCCGCCATGGTTCTGGTTGTGATGAAAAAATTCTGGCCGAACGCAATTGTGGCAGATCTGCTGCCTCCCTTAGGTCCGCGCAAAGACGAGCAAACGTCCACGTGCTCTGATACCAAATGTGAACCGAGGGGCGCCCGGCGTGACGGTCACACGCCGAGCCCTTGGGATAAACCTCCCAACCCTTGACCCCTTGGTGTGTGGGCCAACCCTTGAGATGTCGCACGACCCTCTCCTAGCAGCTAGACCACTGCTAGTGACCGAGGTTCCCGCCGTGCGACTCTCCCGGCGGCGTTTGCACCAAGGTGCGCTGCGAAAGACTTGTAGGATCGAATGGACGTGTGCGAGGCAATGCTTGGAACACAAGGAGAGTTGGGCAAGGAATGAATCCTTTAGACTTGATAGATCAGTACAAGGCAATGTACATAGTCTCTGGGTAAGATTGGCATGCCTAGATCAATCCCTAGGCTTCCTTATGTACCAGCCCCTACGGGGCAGCCGAAATCTACTCAGCGCTCTGAAGCCCTTTATCGTGGTGCACTCATGCAAATAACACATGCATTATGTAGAACGCGCTGAGAGCTTTCCAACGCACCAAAGAACGCCTCAATCCGTGAAGAAACGGCTAAGTTATGGCCGTTTGAATACTCCACGCGTGACGGCCGCTGGCAGTACCGCCAGCGGGGGTCACGGCCGCCCGAAGCGCCTTTGCTTGCGAATGCAGCTCCAGCCGCCATCCCGAAGCGCCCATGGACCCCAATGAACCTTGCCTCATTGGCTAAATATCCATCCAGGGGCGCTTCGGCTGCAGTGGGCGAGAAAGTCGCTCCGCCGTGCTCGGGGTCGAACCGGTACGTCTCCTGTTTTCTGGAGGTGCGCCTCCCACCTTTGCACGGCCGTATCTTTCTCGTCCCTGCACCAAATGACCCGGTTCTTGGGTCGATTTCACATTTTTTTTCATGTAGAATACAATGGGAGCATCAAAGAATGCATATGACCTCAGAATGATGACGTCATCACCGCCTCGACAGGCGACTCCCATAACATAAAGTGTGGATCCCTCGTTTGAGGATGATATGTTATCTTGGTTATAATACCAAGAGCGGTTGGCGGCCTCCCATGTCGGGAACCATTTTCTAGATTGTTGCTATCCGGCGCATTTACAGAAGTGATCCGAGTAGTGGGTGTCATGCGTCTCCTCCAACAACAAGTACTCCAACAGTGCATAGTCCAGGACGAAAATCCTTTGCTATTGCCCCCTTTGCTAATACACTCTATCACACGTGTCGCCTTTTAGTGCACCACCCGTGAACTCACTGTCCACGCCATAGCCATGCTTGAACAGACTATGCATGACTGGAGATCCCATTAGCACTGAGATGGTGTTGAGGCTCAAGTCCAGCCCTCACAAAAGAGGATCTGCTGGGTTCACCTTCCCAGGCTCGTACTGGATCTCATAGTCAAAGCTCCCCTCAAGAAACTCCATCTAGCCAGTTTGTCGGCGACTGAGGTTTGGGTGCGTCTTCAGGTACTTCAGGGCATAATGGTCCGTGAAGACCACGCAGCGCGGCGAATCGAAGTAGCATCTCCAGTGCTTGAACGCATGGATCACTGCCAACATCTCCTTCTCATGGATTGCGTAGTTCAGCTCTGCCCCTTGCAGCATGCGAGACGTGTACGCAATCGGCTGGAGCCCCTTTCCTTGATCCGACATCAGTAGTACCCCAATGGCATAGTTGCTTGCGTCTGTCGCCACAACGGAAGGCCTTCTCCTTGCGGGTTTTTGCCCACGAAAGCCCATGTGAGGAACTGATCCAGGAATCTGTGGATGTCGTCGTCCTTGCGCATGACTTCCTTTTCGATCTTCCGCAGGGCCTCCTCATTGTCAGGTGCTTGAAGCGTTCAATGAGAGTGTTGCTGAAGTCCTCAAAGGATGGAAAGGGTGCACGAGCATTGTACCAGTCGGCTGCAGCTCCTTGGAGGTGAAGTTCCGCGGTAGCAAGGCATAGGTCAGGTAGGATCCGGCCAATGCTGGCATAGAGTGTAATTTGCTTCAGCCAGATCCAAGGATCCTCCTCAGGGGCGCCCTTGAAGGTGTCCAGCCGCGGCAGATTTGCAGGTTTGGAGCGGATGTACTGCAATTGAGGTACAGTACTGCGGTTAGTCATCAACGCAATCACAACAGTTGGAGGGTGAAGATTGGCAGGCTGGGTCGCAGAGTATCCAGCATGGTGGGTTTGCACCGTAGCATGGATGCGCGTGTGGTTGGTGCACGTACCAAGAGGGAGCTGGTAGTGAGGTGGTGTAAAGTGTGGAGTAGCACGTCATCCCAAGGGGCGGGGTCAGATGTCCCTAGATCTGCGGTGTCGTCAACTGAGGCATCCAATAAGTCTGTGTGGTGGGGACCACAGAAGCACCGGCAACTGCGACTGGTGCCACCAGGGGCGGATGAGCCGTTGTCCTTGCAGGGTGTTGGCCTCCCATCATCGGTGGTAGTGGTCGGTGCGGGTGACTTTGTGGCGCCGGCGGAAGTTGCGACATCAGTGGTGGCACCTGAGGAGTCACACCGGCTAGCATGGTTCCGGTTAGCTGCGGCAGATGAAGCTGCTGGTGGGCTTAAGCGGGGTACTGGGGCGGTGACGGTGCCCCTTGGGACAGAGGTGGCTGCGTGCCTGGTGCGAAAGGCTGCTGACTCATTCCTACTTGTGTGGTGCTCATCAAC
>SZWC01012940.1:8361-37250 GCA_023375785.1 Penium margaritaceum | reverse complement strand
CATGGTTCCGGTTAGCTGCGGCAGATGAAGCTGCTGGTGGGCTTAAGCGGGGTACTGGGGCGGTGACGGTGCCCCTTGGGACAGAGGTGGCTGCGTGCCTGGTGCGAAAGGCTGCTGACTCATTCCTACTTGTGTGGTGCTCATCAACTGCTGCTGCGGAGTTGGCCACGGGTGCGATACTATTGCTGAGGGGTGCATTGACGTCATGCCTCCATGCAACTGCTGCTGGTGCATCAGTGGCTGGATCCCATGAGGATGAGTCGTGGCACTCCCTTGGGCGGCGCCCCCAAAGGGTTGTATCCCATGTGGTGGATGTGGTGCCATCATGGGGTGCTTTACCGCGGTCCCTGCCTGTGTCGGTGCCATCACCTGCTGAGATCGGTAGCTGGTCTGCTGCATGCCCATCGCGGGCATCACAGCTCCAGCCGGCGTGGTACCCATTAGTGCCTGTGGTGGGTTCATCTGCTGCGGTGGTGCACTTATTGCTGGGCGCCCTGTCGCAGGTGGCTGCGGCGTCGTCCCAGCCTGCATTGCTCCCCAATTTGGCGGTGGCGGATACACAGGTGGCTGGGTCCTTCCTGCTGCCGGGATCTGATCTGCGCGCTCCCTGATGAGGTCAGCGGTCTCATGATTGCTGACCACTGCCGCTCTCTCCAGGACGCGGTGCAAGACGCTACGGCCATATCCACTTGTTAACGGTCTACTCGCCAGCATCAAGGTGGAGAGACCCACGCATCGCCCGCTTCACAAAGCCAGCTTCCGCAGTAGCAGAAGCCCAGGGCTTGCTACACTTGCCAAAGCTTGGAACACATTGCACGAGATTGTCCTCGCAAACGACAGGCTGCTCCGCACTCTGTCCTGGTTTCTCAAGACCCCATGGTCCAGCAGTGGCACCAATACTACACCCAGCCGTGGCCAGGTCCGCAGCAGCAGCCACACCAGCAGCAACAACAAGAGCAGCAGCAAGTCAATCTGCCCCCTCCTGGACAGGCTCAGGCGGGTCAGGGGACAGGTCAGGGCATCTTGCCGAACCCGCCGCCACACCCCGCGGCCGGTGCCCGTAATGTCAAGTTGGGTTTGCCCATGATGGAGGATGAGACCACAGAGGTAGCACCCACCCCTGAGGAAACGGAACTCATCACACGAGCTAGACGGCTAAAAATTCGCGGATGGGACCTGCAGGAAGCGGCGCAAGTACAGAGTGACCTGCTGTAGAAAGCAGAAGCTATAGAGGCCCGGCTGCAGGATGCCGTTGGAGCCCGGTCTGTGCGGCCCCCTGAGAAGCGCCGCACTGCGAATCCCGTACAAGCAAAGAATCCAGCTGTCACCACCACCCCCTCTGCTCTCCAGACCACCACCATCACTGCGGCGGACCCCATGGACCCTGTAGAGAAGCTCTTCACCACTCCTATCACCTCTGTGAACTTCTTTGATTTCCTTCGTCTCCATCCCGAGCTGGCCCCGCGGCTCAAGGAAGAGTTTACCAGGGCCAACCACCGCCTCCAAGCTGTTGGCATCTCTCTCACATGCACCACAACAACGCATGGCACCCAAAATACGTGGCGGATCGTAGCAGAAGCATCACCTGCCCTGAACACTGAGGAACTCAAATGGGGCTGGGCATCGCAGCCCCTGGAACCACCCCGCCGTGACGATCAACACTACGAGGTCGCCTGTTGCGTGGTGTGGATCTGTGGGTGGAAATTCCTGGCGATCATTGACACTGGGGCCACCCATACCACGGTTGCCCTCCGCGTCCTGTGTATAGTCAGATGGGCGGATCGCATCCTCCCCACGCAACGGCTATTCAGCAACGCCGCCGGAGGACTGGACTACGGGAATGGAGAAATACAAGGGCTCCCCTTACAAGTGGGTTCAGTCCACGAGCCAGTGGATGTCCAGGTCACCCAGGCCCGGACCTATGACGTACTCCTTGGGATGGACTACCTCCTTCTGCGTCAGGCCAATCTGCTGTTCTCTCTTGGCGTCATGCAACTCATGTCCGCGATCGGCTCCAAGGAGTATGCCCTGATCACCGTCGGGGACCGGGTGACTGTGCCAGTTACGGGTGAGGTGCCTTTCTCCCTCGCCGACGCTGCACAAGAGGATTCACATACTCGTCTCCAGCAGGTTCCCGCACTCCAGGACACCGCGCTGGATGCAGAACTTATGCCGGCCGCGGAATGGTAGCATTTGACCATGGACTCGGCAACACCAGGCGAGCAGAACAACCTTCTCGGGTTATGGCAGCGGGGGGAATGGGTCTTTGGTCAAGGCTTATCTCTGGATGAGGAAGAGGAATTCTATCCCATCTGCACCCAGTCTCTACCACCGCCACCACGCTGGGACCGCATACTGCACCCTCGTCCTTCTCCTCCGCAGAAACGGGACTTCCGTGACCTGCTCGAATCTTTTGCGGACATCTTTGCTGGCTCACCAACGGACCTCGCGGATGTCGATGCCTTCCATGTTATCTCCACCGGGACAGCTTCCCCCACCAAGCAAAAGGTTCGCCACATACTCCCAGACCAGGAACAGATCATCACTGAGGGCCTCGCGGAGCTAAAAGCGCAAGGAGTGATCGTTCCCATAATAAGCCCCTGGTGCGCCAACCTCGTCATAGTTGGCAAACCCGACAAATCCAAGAGGTTCTGCGTTGAGTTTCGCGATCTCAACCGGGTCACGAAGGAAGATGCCTACCCCATGCCCCTAAACGCTGACATTCAGGAACGACAGCAAGGCCGCGGATGGTTCGCAAAACTTGACGTCAAAGCAGCTTTCCATGCGGTGCCGATGCATCCGGATTCCATTTCCAAGACTACTTTCGTCACGCCGGAGGGGCTCTATGCCTTCACCCGCATGCCCTTTGGCCTCCGTAATGCTAGTGCAACCTTCCAACGCGTCATGGACTCCACAGCAAGATGCCCCTTGCAACTATCTCTACAGTGGTTCTGGTGGCAACTACATAGATTAAACGCTGCCAACAGCGACAAGTATCATCAGAATAGGCCAAACTAGTGAAATTTCCCTAGACTACATCACATTTAAGAGGAATTCCACATCTTTGTTCTCTTATTGAGCCATGCCCTCAGCAATAAACTTTAATGACAGGATTTAATGACTCTAAAAACTAAATGAACAATGCCCCCAGTTAAGGACCTTAAGTGTAATCTAAGCCTGGTCTATAATTGCACTAGTTGAATTGGGGGAAACTTTGCAATGTTTTCTCCAATCTCGACATTTTTTTCACATCGTTTTACATCGTATATAAGATGTGGCAATTGACAGCTATCTTGGCGTGCATGGTCCTTTCTGTTACAATATGAAAAACAATTGGAAGGCAGTTATCTTTCATTAGGTTGGGTTACGAGCGCTACATGATTTGGTACAATTTTTAAATTTGTTTCTTGTCCATACCCATCCGCTGCATTCTATTCATACTCATGTTTTGAACTGTAATCTGCAACACCAACACAACAGTTCTACATGTATGAACGATGTCTATTTGCTAGCATAATACAAGCCAAGAACTGCTGATTCCCTCAGAGAAGGGCACCTACATGCACCATGTAGTATGACAGTCCTACAACCCTATAGCATGTCGTAGCTGGGCAGTTGCACACCTACAAAAAACCCTGATGTAGATGGGTTTCTCTATTGTTCTCGGTTGAGTTTACTTCACGTTCTCATGGGGGTCCAAAACTCTCCACGTGTTGAAAGGGAGCTTGGTGGGGCCTGCTACCGTGAGGCCTAGCAGGTGCCCGTGAAAGAAAAAAAAATCCAAACCCCTAGAATGTCATGTGGGGATGGCGGGGTTTGAATGGGATTTGCACATAACAAACAAGTGGGTTTATGAGTCTTGGGAAAAGAGGTACAATTTTATGACTCATCACCTGTCCAGCTCCTACACAAAAGTCGTCGTCAAAGTTTGTAGAATGACGTCCAAAGGTTGCAGGAGGGGAAATTGTTAAGGAGACTCAAATATTTTGTCTCTGGGGACCCATTTCCATTTTCATCTCGCCCCCTTGTTTTGGGTCCCAAACAAGGGTGGTATTACTTCAAACTTGTGGGTTTGTACGAGTTTTCTCTAAAACAAACTCAAATTTCATGTTGAACAAACTCAAGTTTTGTTCTTGATGCAACATCATGAAATCGTCATGTGTGATGCACATCCAACAATTTCGCGCCGGCACTTTTAATTTCTCTTGCACCTCACTCTTTCGCTCTCTATCTCTCACCTCAGTCAATTGAGGAGGCAAGGAGGAGAGGGCAAGGACGATGGCTTGAGGCCACAGGCCTCGGCCCTCGTGGCCTCCCAATCTCCTAGCTTTCAATCAAGCAGCCAGCTTGATTGGCGGGCAGCAGGTGGTCGGCTGGTCACCTGACTGGCCGTCGGGCGTCCAGTTGATTGGCAGCCCACTAGCCGGTGGACAGGAAAGGGCTTGTCACAGGCCAACCCTTGTAGTGGCAAGGGGTGGTGTCCAACCACCCCTCACAACTGTAAGGAGGAAGGGCCAAACTAGCCCTCCCGCTACATTCCTCCCCACTTATCATGAACCGTCCCAGTTCATCACCAACAAGTAGGAGTGCCTGATAGAGAGTCATCAACATTGTGGAATAAAATGAAATTTTTTAATCACAAGCTAAACATGAACACGTATGCGACACTTGGACCCAAGCTGGAGCTTGTCGGTCACCACGGCTAGCAACTTCTCCCCTTTAGGCTGGAGTGTCCGTGTGAAAACCATGGTGGGCATCCCCAACCTCCTAAGGTTGTTTTCCATGAATATCGTCCAACAAGAATGTTGTTCACTTTTTCCGCGTTCAGGTGGTGCCCCCTGCCACGCATTGATCTTAGCAAGTTGCCAGCTTACTCCAGTGCTCATTCACCAACCCGGTGGACAATCAAGACTTGGACTCCCATGAGTCATGTTCAAGTCCACAACTGGCCCAATGAACAAGGTATTCCTTAACAATGCGCGACTTGAGTGCACGCCATTGGTGTTGGAACAGGCAGAGGACCTTGTCTTGGTCGTCGATAGCAAGGAATACTGGCGGTGGCTGATTGGTTCCTTCTATTGTGCATGGAGAAAGCATGCTCACATGAAACACGTCGTGTATCTTCATACTCGCCTGAAGCAACAATCGGTATGCCACTGGCCCCATGCGTGCCACGATGGAAAACGGTCAAGTCCAAAATGGTTGAAGTTTTTGCATCATCGACAACTTCAACCAAAGGCTCTCAATTAAAAGTAAAACTTTATCACCAATGTCAAAGGAATCCTCACGAAGACTTTTGTTGGCATATGCCTTATATCGTTTTCGAGCCGCTTGAAGTTGACCTTTTGCCTATTGTAATAAGGAGTCTATGCGCTCAACAAAGCTTGAGCAGAGGGTTACAAGAGGAATCCACGTGGTGTGGTCCCGACGTTTGTCTGATTGTCTCTAGTGGTTCACATCTTCTATTTTGGACGAATCTGAGACTGAGCATCAGCTCTTTAGAGATAGTCACTTTTGTGAAAGGAAAAACGCGATTTTGCATCAGTTTTTGTGCATGAGCATTATCACAACATTTGTAGGGCTAGTCATGAGCTCTTCAACACACCAAACCGTGTACAATTTGGCCAAGTGTAGCCCAAGTTACGCTTGCCAAAGCGCAAGTCTCACCCACCACAGAAGCCTGACACCGCCACTTGCCGTGGCGCCTTCCTTCACGTGCGAAGCGCCTTTGCCAAGGTGCAGATCCCATTGCACGTGGTGTAGGGGTCCCCTGCACTGTTTCCAAGCACCTTCCCGACTTTTGAGTCAAGTTTGGTGATGAGGTGTGACGAGGTTTGAAACTTGTCCATCGACCTACAGTCAGAATTATGACTGTCCCCGAGTAACAAAACGTACTACTGAGTCTCGGACGCCGAGCCATGATTTTGGCTAAGTCCCTCAGCAACAACTTACACCACATGATTCGAAGGATGATCCACCTGATCAGGTGGATTATCCACTGGACGCCTCGGCAGGCGGTCCGGAGTAATTTCTCCAGATGGTATTTTTTGTTACTCGGTCCGGTCGATTATCCACCGGATTTCGAGTAGCAACCGGCTCCTAGAGCCACTGCGCACACCCCAACTTTGGAGTGCCATATCTCCCTCGGTACTTGTCAGATTCTGGTGAAACAACTTCCACCGGATTCAATGAATCCTCAAATTTAGGGGACAATAATCCATTTTAGGATCCACATAATCTTCAAGTCGCCAGATCCACCGGCGTGGAGTTTTCACTTTCTGGCGGCTCGACGGCTCCTCCCGGCGTCGATCTTGGGCATGCGGAGGGGAAATTTTTCAACGTTCTCCCCCTTGCCCGCTGCTCCAGCTTGCTCTTACTCATCTTCCGCTGCGCCCTCCAGCCCATCATAGCTGGTCATCCCAAGTCCGGCCATGCTCATCGCGTGCCGGTCCGCGGGTTGCGCTTTGGTTAGGCAATCCGCAAGCATGTTGTGTGTGCTACATTGCTGTAGCACCACGTGCCCCTTCTCGATCATGTCCCATGCATAGAGATAACGCACGTTGATGTGCTTTGTTCTCCTGTGCTGTGTCGGGTTGTTAGTCAGCAAGATGGAGCCGGTGTTGTCCTCTTGCACCACCGTAGGCTCCAGTTGCGGCACTACCAGCTCCCCCAGCAACCCGCGGAGCCACACAGCCTCCTTGACCGCCTCGGCCAACGCGATGTACTGTGCTTCCACTGTGGAGGTGGCGATGCACTCCTCCATCCTGCTACACTACACGACTACTGCACTGGCGAGGAAGAACACGTAGCCGGATGTGGACTTCCGCTTGTCCACATTGCGAGAGTAGTCTGCATCCGTGTAGTAGACCAGATGCAAAGGGTCTACCCGCCCTTTGCCGTTGAATCTTAGGCACGTGTGCCGCATTGCCTGCAGGTCGTGGAGGATGAGCTTGACCACCTGCCAGTGTAGTGGCCAGGGATTGGCCACGTACCTGCTCACTTGGCCCACCGCGAAGCCCAGGTACGGTCGAGTCGACACCATGACGTACATGAGGCTACCCACTGTCGATTGGTAGGGCACCCCTGCCATATCATCCTGCTCTTGTTTTGTTTGCGGTACCATTGTCGCACTCAGTTCACAGGTCATGGAGACAAGACTGCACACTGGTTTACAGTCCTCCATGCCGTACCGCTTCAGCACCTTGGCCACATGTTTGGCTTGCCCCAGCTCAAGCGTGCGCGCCCTCCGGTTCCGCGGAATACTCATCCCGAGGTAGAACTCCAGCTCCCCCATGTCCGACATATGGAACCTGCTGCTCAGCTCCTCTTTCAGCTGTTGTAGGCTCGGTAGGTCTGAAGAGCACAAGATCAGATCATCCACGTAGAGTGCAATGATTTGATGGAGCTTCTTGCTACACCGCATGTACACATTGTGATCCGGCTCATAACGATTGAACCCAAGTTGTGCCATGAAGCTGTCCATATGTTGGTACCAATATCGAGGCAATTGTTTTATCCCGTACAAGGACTTCTGCAGCTTGCACACCTTGCCCTCTGGTTCCTCCACCCCCTCCGGCACCTCCATGCGGATTTCTTTTTCAATGATGGTGTTGAGGAAGGCCATCTTTACGTTTATCTGGTGGAGCTCCATGTCCTTCGCTGCTGCCACCACAAAGATTGCCCCGATGCTTGTGAACTTGGCGATGGGGAAAAACGCCTCATCGTAGTGTTTGCCCTTACACTGTGCGTACCGCTTCATCACGAGCCCCGCCTTGTACTTGTCAACCACACCTTCTTTCATGAGCTTTTTCTTGAAGGCCCACTTGGAGCCGATGACCTTGGCATCCTTCGGCCTGTCAACCAGCTGCCACGTGTCATTTTCAGCAATGGACGTCAACTCCGACTTGATGGCGGCATCCCACTGCTTCCCCTTGGGCCACGTAAGCACCTCTTGCACGGTTGTCAGCTCCGTTGATGTATCCAGCATACACTACGTCATGCCAATCTATCGACCGATGCCTACGTCGAAACGCTTCCCCGCTCTCCGCTGCCTCCCGTTGCGGCGCAGCAGTTTTGGTGTCGTCTTGTCGCATTGCTGTGATCCTTTTAAAACTGCCCGCTCAGATAAATCATCGACCGGATGGCTCCCTCAGGTTCTCTCCCGCTCCAGTGAACCATCAACCGGAGAGGCGGCCCATCTGAAGGGCTTTTCTTCGACGCCCGATGCAAACTCCACTGGGAGTGCACCCGCGTGGCCTCCTTTGACGGATCATTCCCCCGGATCTCCAGCCGAGCTTCATCGTCGTTGGATTCCTCCACGTTGGCTACTGCACCTGCTGCACCGCCGCTCTCTGACGCCGCATCATCGACCTCCGCGTCCACCGGCTCCTTCTCATAGTCAAGGAGCTGGAACCACTCCCCCTGTTTTGGAGTGTTCCCGGTGCTCATGTCGTTGCTACTGCTGTAGAAGCTATGCTGTTCGTCAAACTTGACATCATGGCTGCGGATGTTCTCTTGCGTGTGCGGGTCCCAAAGGCGATACACCTTTTGAGCACTCTCGTAGCTGAGAAACAAGCACGGCTTTGCCCGCGGTTCCAGCTTACTGTCACGTCGTTGTGCCGCCTGCACCATCGCGTGCGCCTTACACCCGAACACCTTCAGGTGTGCCATATTTGGCTTGCGCCCGCTCCAAACCTCCTGCGGCGCCTTCCAGCCGCCCTTATCCTTCAGCACCGCTGTTGGGGTGAGGTTGATGGTGTAGCTCGCTGTATACAAAGCCTCTGCCCAGAACCCTTGCGGTAACCCTGCATGCAGAAGCATGGTCCGCGCCATGTTGAGTAGCGTCTGGTTTGCCCGCTCTGCCACTCCTTTGGACTATGGCGAGTACGGCATAGTGGGTTCACACTTGATGCCCTGCTGCTTTGTCCACCCACTACAGCCCACTTACTCCCCGCCATTGTCGCTGCGTAGCGCTATGACCTTCCGGCCCAGTCTGCCTCTCCACCGCTGCAATGTGCACCTTCAGCCAGTCCAGGACCTCGCCTTTTTGCTTCATGAAGTACACGTAGAGTTTTCTGCTGAAGTCATCAATGAAGGTGACAAAGTATCTCAAGCCGCTATTTGACGGCATTTTGAATGGTCTGCACGTGTCCTTGTGTACGACCTCCAGCAGCTCCGTTGCGTGAGTCGCGTTCTTGTTGAACGGCTTGCGGCACACCTTGCCCAAAATACAAGGCTCACACTTTTTGTGCGATGCTAAATCTGCTGCCGTGTCTGCTGCACCGTCAATGACGAGGTCGCACACCATGTCATGATTTGTAAGGGTGCACACCAAATCCTGGGTTCGGGGATCGGAATCGCGAATCCGGGTCCAAGATCCGGATTCGCGAATCCGAATCTGCAAAATCAGATTCGTTCAAGATTCGCAAATCCCGGGTCCAAGTCCTTTTGGGGGGGGGGNAAACACCAAAGATTCCAGGTCGGTTCCTCACTGAGCTGGTCCGCGGGCTTGGTGGCGCATGCAATTTCCAGCCAGTGGCTAGAAATCGCATGCGCCACCAACGCTGAGGCAGGCCGCCACACGGATTGCGGCAAGCCTCCTGAAGCTCGAAGCCAGCCTCGGCACCGAGCTTTGAGAGGCTCGCTTCTCCCAGAGTGCCGAAGCAATCTGTGGACACCAAGCCTTGTCAGGCTCTGAACCGAGCCTGACAAGGCTCGGTTCCGAGCCTTGTCAGTTCAAATGCACGAATCAGTGCATTTGAACTGACGCGAGGCATCTGTCGGTGCCCTGCCAGCGGCCGCCGATTTTTCTTTGTGCTACAGTAAGGAGTCGATCTGGCTCGCTAGGGTTTGTATTTTCATGAGTTATGCTGAGCAAACGGAACTGTGAGAGGATTCGCAAATCCACAAGGATTCGCGAATCTGGACCCGGATTCGCGAATCCGGGTCCAAGAAAAGATTCGGAACCGCGGATCCGGGTCCATCCTCAGATCCGCGAATCCGGCCCGGTGTGCACCCTTAATGATTTGCCATCTCCTTAACGGTTACGGGTGCCGAATGCCCCAACCGTTGGTACCAGAGCTCCAGATCAGCGCTTCCTCCCTTGGCCATGTTGACGACGCACTCCTGTGAATCTGCTGTGTCGGACCCCGCGAAGACCACCTTGGTCTCCACGATGTAGAGACTGCCCTCGCGCTTTGCCTCCAGCACGACCTTGGCGTCACCGTCAATGCGCACCACTTCACCTTTTCGACGGAAAGAGCACCTCATACCCCTTGTCAGTCAAGCGGCTGACACTCAAAATGTGAGCCAGGCCGGGGACATGCTGCGCATCACGAATTGTACACAACTCCTTACCGCCCATCACGACTTCCACCTCTACAATGCCTTGGCTGGCCACGGGCTCGACTTTGTCGTTAGCGACCACCATTACCTTGGAGGACTTCTCGTAGGTAACGAGCCCCACCTCGACTTGGGTGTGCTCCTCGGCCCGGGAATCCAGGCACCGCTTGTTGGCCTTCTTGAGGAAGTGGTTCTTGTTGCCATTGACGACCAACTTGCCCTTGCTATTTTTGCCGCTGGTCTTCGCCTCCTCCGGGCACTCACGGGCCCAATGGCCCTCCTTGCCGTAGATGCGGCACGTACCTTTCTTGGTGCCCTTCTTGTCACCGCCCTTTCCACTGCTTCCTCTGCCCCTGCTTCCGTCACCACGCATTTTGGTGATGAGGACTAATGAGAAAGATGAGGTTTCCCCACAGCTCCGGCGATGTGCCTTGTTGTGGATATATTCTGCGACCGCGTTCTTCTTTTTGAAGGCCTGCTTCTCCGCGTCTATAGCAGTCGCCTCTGCGAGCACCTCCTTTCCCAGCATGACATCCAGCATCCCCTTATGTGAGAGGTGCAGCTCAAACCGCCATCTCCATAGCCCAAAACCTGGGCTGCCCATATACTTCTGAATGGGCTGCGTCTCCTTCTGCGCCATGTCCACAGTTTCTACTTCGACGAGTTCTCAGAAATTCATGGTGACGTCCAAGATGACCATTCCGTGTACTACGGAAGACATGAACGTTGAAGGCTATCAGACCCGCAGGCCCATAACCCTTTGTTAGGAAGAATCCGCGTAGTACGGTCCGGACGTTTGTCTGATCGTCTCTAGTGGTTCATGTCTTCTGTTTTGGGCGAATCTGAGACTGAGCGTGAGCTTTCTGGTCATCTCACGCTATGTTAGTAGGAATTTAGAGACAGTAATTCTTGCGAAGGGAATCACGTGATTTTGCATTAATTTTTGTTTATTGGGCTAGTTATGATCTTTCCAACGCAGCAAACTGCGCGCAATTCGGCCAAGCATAGCTCAAGTTACGCTTGCCAAAGCACAGGTCTCACCCACTACAAAAGCCTGATGCCGCCACTCGCCGTGGTGCCTTCCTTCACGTGCGAAGCGCCTTTCCCACGGCGCAGCTCCCATTGCACGTGGCGTAGGGGTCCACTGCACTGTTTCCAAGCACCTTCCGGAATATTTATTTGAGTTTGGTGATGGGGTGTGACGAGGTTTGAAACCTGTCCGTGTACCTGCAGTCAGAATTTTGACTGTCCCCGAATAACAAAACGCACTACTTAGTTTCGGACGCCGAGCCGTGATTTTGGCTATGTCCCTCAGTAACAACCTACACTACTGGATCCGGTGGATGATCCACCTGATCAGGTGGATTATCCACCGCATGCCTCGGCAGGCCATCCGGAGCAATTTCTCTAGATGGTATTTTTTGTTACTCGGTCCGGTCGATTATCCACCGGATTTTGAGTAGCAGCCGGCTCCCAGAGCCGCTGCGCACACCCCAACTTTGGAAGGCCATATCTCCCTCGATACTTGTCTGATTTCGGTTAAACAAACTCTACCGGATTCAACAACTCGTCCAATCTACGGTAAAATCATCCATTTTAGGATCCACGCAATCTTCAAGTTTCCAGATCCGCTGGCGCGGAGTTTCCACTTTCTGACGGCTCGTCGGCGCCTCCCGGTGCCGCAGTTGGGCATACAGAGGGGCAATTTTTCAACAGAAGGAAGCTGTCTTCCTTACTCTCACTCTTCACCAATGAAGAAGGTACCACTTGATGCCAATCACTCTTCAATACGAATGTTGTACACAGAGTGGAATCGTTCACCGAGGTGTTCACAGTAAACTCTATTGGTGGTAGGAATGTGTCCCATTAATCCATGGCAGGGTCCACGCATATGCAGAGAATCTGCTCTAGAGTGAAACTCATGTATTTTATTTATTTATCAATTTGAGGGTGAAATGGTATCACTATTTTTTATTTGCTGCCAAAGTACTCGTGCATCGTTTGCCAAAATTTACTAGTAAATCTTCTATCGCGATCAGAGATGATGAGCGATGGTAAACCGATGTACCTCACAACACCTTGAAAGAAGAGACAAGCGTTCTTTTCTACGTTCACATGAATGGATATAGGAATTAAGTATGTCATCTTCACAACCACGATGATTACATTGTGGCCACAAGTCGTGTGTGGAAGACATGGAATAAAAACCATACTGATGCACTCCCATGAAGTTCTTGTGATGGGAAGCTATTGGATCAGTCCAACAAATATTTGTTACTAACCTTCTTCTAAAAACATGGATCGCATGTCATGTAATACTTAAAAACATAAACTCTATCTTGGCTACCAATCATGGTCCAAGAGTGCCTGTTCGGTATTTTTAGGTCCAACATGACCTGCAACTAGCGGGTCATAGAAGTGGGAAGAAATCTTTGCTTGAAGGTCTCCTAAGTCTTGAATGACTTGGTAGTCGTGTGGCCTCCACCAATCTGTACTTGTCTAGATTTTGAGAGTCTTAGAAATAAGATTCCACACGGTACCCTAGCTAGATTGTTTTTACAAAGCCGTTGTAGTGGATGATCTCTTGGGGTGGTTATTACAGGGATGCAGGGGATTTGGTGTTGTCATTGTAGCTGTCGCAATGGCCATAAAAACAGCCATTAACTTAGGTGGTTGCTTTAACTTCCACAGGCTGTCGGATGAGTGGATGAGCCACATTGATGCATATTGGTCGACATTCCACTTTGAACGATGATTGGCTTAGATATTCACTCAAACGCACTTGTTGTCTTGACAAGTTTAGTTGCATTCAGAAGAACACAAATGGGTCCTGGTCAGTCGTCACACCCCCCATAGCAACCTCAAAGTAGCAATGCATCATGTTGAAAGCGTACAACACCGCAAGGAGCTCTCAATCACCAATCAGATATCGCATGTCTACGGGGATTTGCTTTCGGCTCTCATTCGCAACTGGGTGACCATTCTCCATGAGGATTGTTTCAAGTCATACTACCAACGCATCACACCGCACCTCCCACGGTTACGATGGATCTGGACGAGCTAAGATATGCGCTGTGAATAGAAGCTCTTTGGCTTTGAGAAAAGCATTCTCATAGTCAGATGTCTATTCCCAATGCACGTGTTTTTGTGTGTCTTGTTAGCGGAGCTACCAGGGTCAAATACCCTTGCATAAACCATCAACAATAGTTTTCAAGGCGGGAAAAGACCGCATATGCCCAACATTTTTTTGGGTGTGACCAATCCACCATGGCTTGGATCTTTTGTGGGTTGACACGGATACCTTTCCTGATGACTATGTGTCCGAGGTATTTGAGCTCATCTTATACAAACTTGTACTTGCTCACTTTTTCATAGAACGTATGCTCCGAAAGGATCACGAGGACTTCACGTAGATGTTCTATGTGCTCTTCCATTGATTTGGAGAAAACAATGATTCCATCAAGATAAAGGAAGATAAACTAAAAGATGTTTTTAGAGAACTTACAATTCATTTCCTTGTAGAAGGTTGTTGGGGCGTTCATTAGCCCGATCCTCATAACACGAAACTAAAAGTGTCCCATGTGGATTCGAAACGTTGTTTGGACACATCATCCTCTATGAGGTAGCTTTGATGGCACCATTGAGGCAAATCAAAAGAAAAAAAATCCCCTTGGATTTGATCAAACGGGTCCTCAATCTACGTTAAGGGAACTTGATTTTTTATTGTCAGCTTGTTTAACTCTCGATAATATAGGCATATGCGTAAACCACCGTCTTTTCGTTCACAAGAAAGATACGCACACCGTACGACAAGCTCCTTCGATTGATTCTCCCTTTTGTAAGGTACTCTTTCATTTGGCGTTTGACCTCTTGCCTTTTTTGTGGACTAAGGCGACACATGGGTCTTAACAAAGGAGGCACCTCCGGTTGCAGCGGAATCGTGTGGCCCGTATACCATTCTGGTGGAAGCCAAGCTAGTGGGTTTTGGAACATGTATGAGAAACCCGCCAATAGAGATTTGATCCGTGTCTTCCTTCACATTCTCCTCCAACTTTTATAGCTGATCAAGAACCTTGTCAAATACGTCTCTTGACCTTCATTACAGACAAGTTGACATGGAATTTTAGTCGATTTGTTGACAATTACGTACTTTGAATCAACGTAAAGGAACGCCTTCCCATTCAAAGGATCAAGCACTTTGATTCAAAGCACATTATAGCCTTGTATCTGTAGAGTCAGGGATCCCCTAGCACCAAGTCAAACAAGTTAAAATGGTTGAGTACATTGAGCGTGTCACTTTATGTGTACCCTTTAATGCAAAATTTTGCTTTACAAGTATCAATCACGAGTACCATACGGTAGTCACCAATGACATCTACGCCATTTGATGGCGTGTACTCTAGGCCCACCTGTTGGGTAAAGCCAAGGCTAACAAAGGCTTTATCCCATTCACTGTCAGCTAGTACGTTCACGGGAGCACTAACTAGGTGTACTTTGAGTTGCATTGTCATGTTGCCTCAACTCTTTTGAGTAAACAGACTTGACGATGACAAGCCAACTTCGTGGCAAACACGGAATCGAAACAGTGGTCGCCGCAATCTCCATGATTCACCCACTTGAGTCCACATGTTATGGCTACATGTGAATTTTGATAACACCTTGCAACCTCGAAGTTAATTGAGTCTAACTCATTGACCAAGAGTGTTATGAGATTCGTTGACCTTACTTCTCTGAGGGAATTTTCTTCAATCATTACGTCACATAGCTCTTGCATAGTAGATGTTGTTGCTGCCACTAAGCACATTTGATCATGCATCTTGTCCAGAGATACGATGTTTAGTTGACAATGTACTTCAGCAAGTGTAAAATGAGGTTTAAAAAGAGAAGAGTAAACAATAAAGAAATTGGAACTTGTAAGAAATTCAAACTGTTTTACATCCTCATCTGAAACATAAATCCAAACTCGTGATCCAGTTTCACCCTCGTGTGGTCCCCACTAAATTCACTCACGGATGGGGCAAACCCGCACCAAGGCCCTGTCCATTTCAATGGCCGGGCAATTGCCGCAGCCACAACCCTGTCCAAGGTCTTGTCTGCAGCCTCCTCTTACACCATCTCCATGAGGTGCCCAAGCTACCACCAACAACACAGCCTCTTGCCCACCACCAACAACCTCAAAGCACTGAGCTTTAAAGTGGCCAGGCTGCTGTTGAAGATTTACCCCTTTGTATGCCCAAGAGCGGTGCAGGAAGGCGCCGACAAGACGCTAGAGAGAGGAAAATCCTCGAAGGTGGATCTAGCAGCTTGAGGATTGCTTGGGATAAAAAAATGGAGGATAGCCCCTGAAAGTTGACAAGTTGCTGAATCCGGTGGAAGTTGTTTCACCGGAAACGGACAAGTAACGAGGGATATACCATAGTGTATGTTGAATTTGCCAAAATTTTAGGAGCCTTGTTAGTGGTTCTTGCATTCACCCAAAATCGGGTGCTTTTGTATTTCTATACTGGTCACCCAAATGGGTCATGTCTTAAACATGTGCCGTTCATGTTTGCCCATCGATCAAGCCCGGGTGCGAACAATAATACAACAATCAAACATCTCGCAACTCAAAGTTCGAGAGTTCGAGTTCCACAATCGCTGGCATCCGACAGATCACAAGTCCCGCAATGATGTGCGCTCTCCCGCATCGCGGTGTCTGTACTGCTTGGACTCCCATCGCAAGGACTTCAAAGCTCCTCACCTAGACGACTGACAGTCACTTCTCGCCTCCTCCAGCCACCATGAAGACTTTGCTCATCTTTCGCATGAAGCGCCTCACCCCAGAAGAGGCCGCCTCCCACTGCCAGAGGCAGTTTGACCTGCACAAGGTTCAGCACCCAACTCCATACAAGCTCCCTCCATGGCGACGCCCTGGACGTCCGCTAAAGAAGAAGACTGACGCTGTTGTCCTAGCAGCCATTAAGACTGACAGCGTTCCCGCAATGCGGAGTGTCACTACTCGTGCGCGTCTGCCAGCCCCCGCGGATGTTGCAGCGGCCGTCATCAATGCCGAAGATGCAGGGTCTTCCACCAAGCCGAACAATGCAGATGGTGGACGCACCGGCCAGCATGGCAGTTACGTCAACTGGCTTGGTGATGGCCACCTCCCATGCATCTACGGCTTCATGGTCGCCGGTGGAACTGCCTACGCTGCCGTTAAGCTTCTACGGAAGCTACATCCCGATGAAGGGGGCCGTTGCATGTACAAGCAGCTCAACCCATCAACCATTTGTGGATGGTACGATCCGTATTCCACTGTTTTGCTTGAATAGTTCCGCACTTTCCTAACCCACACAAAAGAAGTCAAAGTCAAAGGTCCGACCTCTAAGAGGTATTATGAAAATGGAGGGAGGCAGAGTTTCCTTGAGAGGCATGAAGGGTTTGAATAGCACATTGTGAAGACCATAAATGACATGCGTGACACGGGCACAATCAGAAACAGCAACAACCTCCATGTCTATTCCAGGGGTTGATGGCCGAGAAGTTTCTGGATGAGCTTCCCGCCAACGGAGGTTCAATGAATTTCTCCCGTGAGTGGATCCACAAGTTCGTTAGGGAGCGGATGCGACGGTCATACCAATGCGGCACAACTGTCCCTCAAAAACTCCCCGCCAACTGGGAAGCACAAGTGGAGGCCATGCACAAACGCGTGGCAGCCCTCACGGTGATGAACCAAGTGGACCCCGCCTTCATCGTCAACGGAGACCACACCGGTGTGTCCATTGTCCCAACTGGTAAGTGACCAAACTTGTCTTCACTTCTTGCTTTTCTGTCCATATGCATGTGTTCACTCTAACCAAACTTCCCTTCACTGCATGAGCAGGCAACCGCACGTACGCCCCCGTCGGCTCAAGAGAAGTTGCCATTGCTGCGCTAGACGACAAGCGACAATCACCCTGCTCGTCTCCTCCACCATGGAGGGCGACATGCTACCACTGCAGCTGGTTTACACTGGCAAGAAGGACAGGTGCCATCCGGAAAACACCGACTCACAACACGCGATGGACGACCATCACTTCGTCTTCACCCATATCGCCAACCATTGAGCCAACTCCAACATGACAAGAGACTGGATCACCCACGTCATTAACCCATGGTACAAACGTGAATGCAAGCACCAAAACAAGGTTATTGGCAAGGACAAGGTGATCTTGCTTGTCGACGCGTGCTCAAAAGTGCGTTACTCTTTTTGCAAAAGTGACTGTCTCACAACTCCCTTCCACTCGCAAAAACATAGCGTGAGGCAACCAGAAAGCTCATGGTTAGACTCAAAACCCACGCACAAAACAGAAAGTCGTGAATACCAAGTGCAGAACCATTGGAGCACATTGGAAATACCACCACCCGGAGGCCGTTTTGTGAAAGCTGCATGCAGTTGTGAAAGGGTCTGTCACGAAAGACCATGTCGCAATGCTAATGCGCCGCTTGTAGCTTGTCATTTCCGTGGTTTTGCTTGTGATAAGGGACCTTGTGTCCACCAACCTTCTTGACTGGAGGTTTTACAGGTTACATACCCTTGACCCCATTTTGTTGCCCGGCTGACTCCCCAGCCCCTACAGTGTCCATGCATAAGTCACGGTCACGGTCTTGCTATGCACGCGCATTCAGCTATACATCTGAGTACTGCTTCGGGTTCGCCAGACACACTTCACTCATGTAGTTGCACAACACCCTCTAGATTTTCCAAGCTTGGCCGGTCAGTGTCGTTGTGGTCTTGTCTTTCAGCTTCTTGCTAGCAAGGCCACCATGCAAGTACTCCAGCGGTAAACAATCTGGGTACTTGAAGGTCTGGGTCTCGGAAAGCTCACTCAAGAAGGCCTCAAGCGAGTTACCCAGCTACTTGAAGTCCTTGATCTTGTGGAAGACACGCTATGCCTTCTCAAATTGGGTGTAGTTCTTGTACATGATAGCACAAAAATCCTCCCATGATGTGGGCTACCACTCAAGATGTGGCTGCTGCACAACCCACTCCTTGACCACGTACTTGAAGATGTTGTCTTCAAGCCACGTCATGGTAAGGTCATCCCACTGACCAAGTGGAGCTTTGTGGACATGTAGGACATGATCCATGCAATTCAGCCAGTCGGTGAGCTTCATTCCCTTCCAGAAGATTCCCACACAATAGAGAAAGGTTGCGTTCATGATCGGCCTCCATGTCTTCAAGGTAGGCGGATCCTTGCTGCCACTAGCAGTGGCATTAGATGTTGTAGCCTGCCGCGATCGGTGCTACATATGCACCTATATCATGCAAATAGAACGTCAAGAGTGCTACAACTGTGCTTGCAATGGCGGCCCCCAATGTTTTGAGTCCACCGAGGGCGTGTGGTGAGACCGTCACCACCTTGCCCTTGTTGGTCTGGGACAGCCTGGTACTTGCCATTCCATCATATGTGCAACTGGAACGACAAGAGATTTCTGAGGGTAATCCCACAACGCCGGGAAGGTGCCACCTCCCAATGTGTGTTCCCTCTCACAATTGTTGAGGCAACTATACAATTGATTTCCTACTTTTCCAGGCTGCCGTGGACGACAAAACCACGTAGTTACGATCTGTTTTTCTTGTTTTCCATAGTCGGCACAATCACATGGTAGAAAAAAACTATTCTTTTACGTTGCCAAGGTTGGCACAAGCACATCGTTACTATATAGGCTCCTAAGCCATAACATACGGCACCTACCAAGCCTAGAAAAATGGAAGTTAGTACAAGAGTGAAAGGAAATCAAGATATTTGAGAACAACTCAAAGAGTGAGGAGGAGAGGAAGGGGGGCTACTCCATACTAGAGTTCCCACTCCCTCCTATTACTCCCACATCCCTCCCGCCTTCTCTTTATCTTCAGGCCCTCCTTGGACGCCTCTTGGCTTCTCTTGGTGGGCCTTGCGCCTCCTTGGATGCGTCTCCCTTGGCGACCATGGCAATGCAACGGGGAGGCCTCCAGACATTCTCAAGATTTTACCTTTCCTCTTCTTGGTGTGCTCTCAAGCCGTGCCAGCCTCTGGTCTTGGAGCAGAACCTTGCTCTAATTTTTTGGTTGAAGGAGGAAGGGGGGCATCTTGCAAGGAGGAAAAATGGCAATTGAGGGATGAGGATTCCCCATCCCGTCCACCAAAATCCCACGTAGTTCCCTAGTGAAGGAGAGAGGCTAAAATGAGGTGGAAGAATGAAAAGGAGGTCCTCAAGAGCATTCCAACTCAACTTACGGTGCTTAAAACAGTTATGTTTTGAGACCGAACTCCCTTTTTACATCATTCTTGCTACAACAACTGCCGGTGGTGTTTGATATCTGCTGTAGCCACCGGAACTATGGCACACTTTGTCACAAGTGTTGTCCACATCTGAAAGCCATTATAATGTGCTAGCTCTCTAGCTCCTGTTCATAAGTCGTCGTTGGAGTTCGCAGAATGGCGTCCAAAGCTTGCTGGAGTGGTTTTCTCCTCCGCATCGCTCTTGGGGACAATCGTCATCATGGACTCGTGCACGGAGACATGAACATTTCGATTCTCTGGAGGCCCATTTTCATTTTTACCTTGCTCCCTCGTTCTGGGTCCAAAATGAGAGAGGGTATTACCTTGGACTCGTGAGTTTGTACGGGTTTTCCATGAACAAAACTCAATTTTTGTACTAAATGAACTCAGACTTTCTTTTGGGTTTTGGATGAAATAGCCCAGATACCCATAAAACACGAAGTGTGACTCTCATCCGCCCGTCGTTCGGAACAAAAGTAACGATCCGCCCGCCGCTCAGAAGAAAAGCAACCAGCCGCCCGTCGCTGTACAGGAAAGCAAGCAACCACTCGTGGTACTTTCGCTTATCAAGGAGTACCGGCACCTGCGTTATATGCGTTCCATCGTGGGCACGATGTTGCTTTTCATCCTGTGAATTCAATTTTCGCCTTTTACTTCCGCAGTCCGTACAACGAGATGCTGCATGCCCTTCAATGCGACTGTAAATGTGTCTACATATATTCACATAAACTTGGTTCGTTGTTCATACAGGTCGTGTAGGAAGGGGTACTTGATTTTCCATAAGATTATAGGTCGTCCGCTGCCTTCTACGTTGGTTCTCCTTTGCCATGCTGACGTTGCATACACTCTTAAACAATAAGGCATATGAAACACCGCCTGCATGCCCAGATGCCCGCCTGGCTGCCGAACCTGCACGTGCGCAAATGGAGGGGGACCAGTGACCTGTGACCCTTGTCGCACGTGTGTAGTGCACGCGGCTTGGTTGCAAAACCTGTCCATGTATGCTGGCATGCGGATGGTCCTTCACATGCGTTGGCACAACTGAGAGTGAGTGTGAGCATGGACGGGGGGTTAGCGACACCCCCCCCCCCAGTGTGTCATTTCGGCTTGTGTAGCGCCAAGGTGCGGCTATGCAAGGGTTTCGTGTGTTCGCGGCGAAGAGACAACATGGCACTCTCTCTCCTCATCAAGCGAGGTGAGTTCATGTGCAGGGTACGTCAGGAATATATTGTGTTGAGAAAATGCCAATGTACCCATTCTTCGCGCCATGGCGCCCCAGACCCGGGGCAATGCCTGGAGGGCGGAGGCATCTGCCTCCACCAGTGCGGTCCGCGCAGATCCCACACAGCCGCCCCGTCGCACACGGATCTCATGTGCCCAGGCATTGCGTCCTACGACTGCTGTGCTCTCACAACCGCGCGGCCCTCTGACACGAGGACGGGCGGTCTCCACCGGCCAGGGGGGCTTGCTCGTGGCGGCTAAGTTTCGCGTGCCACGGCAGGTACCTCCCCGTCATGTGGCCTCGCCGGCAACAGCCGCCACAACTCTGTCCGGTTCTTCAGACCCAAGGCGGCGTAACCTTCAACGGCCGAACCCACCGACGGCTGCGGGGTGGCGCCCCACAGGCGTGGGTGTGGCCCCGCCGGTTGCACTTCCCGATGACCCGACGGCTGCTGCACGTNCGGTCTCCACCGGCCAGGGGGGCTTGCTCGTGGCGGCTAAGTTTCGCGTGCCACGGCAGGTACCTCCCCGTCATGTGGCCTCGCCGGCAACAGCCGCCACAACTCTGTCCGGTTCTTCAGACCCAAGGCGGCGTAACCTTCAACGGCCAAACCCACCGACGGCTGCGGGGTGGCGCCCCACAGGCGTGGGTGTGGCCCCGCCGGTTGCACTTCCCGATGACCCGACGGCTGCTGCACGTCCCGCTGCACGTCCTGCGCCACCACGAGCTGCACGACCTGCGGCACCATCTGTAGCACCACCCGCTGCCTCTCCCGCTGCAGCACCCGCTGCTGTACCCGCTGATGTACCCGCTGCTGTACCCGCTGCACCACCCGCTGCACCACCCGCTGCACCACCCGCTGCACCACCCGCTGCACCACCCGCTGCACCACCCGCTGCACGATTTGTGGCCCGACCCGGTGCAGCACCCGCTGCACTACCTGCGGGACGACCTGCGGTACGGCCCGCCGCACGACCACCTCAGCAACGCGCCTATTGCCCTGTGGAGCATGGACTTCCGCCAGCGCCTCCTCCAGCGCTGCCGCAGTTCACGGCACACCACGATTTCATCCGTCAATCAGGTGTCAAGGAAGAAGTCTTCTTCTGGCTGAACAGCGACAGTGATTATGAGGAATGGGAAAGACGTTTCGACGAAGAGGCCGCCGAGAGCATGCGGTTGTTTCGAATGGAGCCACGCTCCCCGGAGCAGACCGAGGCTCCTCCTTACACACAATCGTGGGCAAGGCACCGTGTCATTTGTCCTAGTGCCTCCACTGGTAACTTGTGTGTCCCGGGTTTTACTTGCTTCACTGTCGTCTTGTATTGCACGCCTGCTCTGGCCCTTCTGTAGGGCACATAGTTGTCTTTGCGTACCCAGTGTTTGCATAACATCGTTTTCACATCTTGTTCGTGGACAGATTCCGGCCCACTCCCGAATGACGACTATGCTTTGCGTTCTGCCCATCGTCACCTATTGCAGCCACGTCCAAGAGCTCGCCCGATTCTACGACAAAGAAAAGGAAGGCAGATGGTGACGACATGGTGGAGGGCAAGAAGTTTTGCAACATGGCGGCCTGTAGAGCGGCCATCGAAGACTACGCGGTGGCGAACCGCTTTGGGCTTCAGTGGGTGCGGAGCGAGCCCGGACGGATCGACGTGCGCTGCGTGGAGGCCGTCAGACGTGGTTGCGCTTGGCACGTACGCGCAGTTGTCTCTTCCAAGCTTGGGGCGGTGAAGCTGTCCCACATGACAGAGGGCCACTGTTGCACCCCGACTATTGGCCGCGGGAGCCCCGCCCGAACCACACGTTGGATTGCCCGGCACATCTCGCAGCAAATGGCGCAGGATCCGACAACGCCTCCTGCCACGCTCTGGACCATCATCAAGGAGGCATCGGGTATTCAAGTGGCCAACAGTACTCTGTACCATGCTAGAACAATGGCCCAGGCCTACCACATGGGTCACACGAAGGCAAAATCCTGGACCATGTTTCCAGCCTTGTGTCAGGAGGTACGTCACGCCACGTACGTGGCATGGTTCGTCACGTTGTCCGTCATCTTTGTACTCATTTTCCAGTTCATACTTGTGACACTGTTGTTATGTGTCCATGAAGCTCAAATGTGTTGACCCGGCAACGCATGCTGTGGCAGAACAGGACGCACATAACAAGTTCAAGTGGGCCTTTGTGGCCCCTAGGGCCACCCGTCTTGGCTAGGAGTATAGCAAGAGAATCATGACAATGGATGGAACGTTTTTGAAGAACGGCCACAAACAGGTCATGTTGGTCGCGCATTTTTTTTATGCAAACGACCACGCATGCCCGATGGCGTGGGCTCTGGTCTCCAGTGAAAACGACGAGACATGGATGTGGTTTTGCGAGCACCTGGCTCGAGCTTACCCCTCCGCTTCTCATGCAGGCGCAGTCATTGTGTCGGACCGTGAAGCTGGACTGGCGAAAGCGGTTGCAAGACATTTGCCGGGCGCAACACACACTTACTGTGCATGGCACCTCCGCAGAAACGTTCAGGAGAAGTACGGCAAGAAGGCGGCATACTGGGCATACAAGTGCGCGTAGGCACTGACACACGAGCAGTTTCACCGGGCAGCACGTCATCTGTGGGCAGTGAGCGAACGAGCTGCGGACTACCTCATCCCAGGCCGGGACAGAACCGGTGGCATACCACTGCAGAAATGGACGTCATACATGTGCCCCGTGCCTTGCGGGGGGCACATTACAAGCAATGCGTCAGAGTCGCTGAACGCTCGTCTGAAGAGCCTGCGCAAGATGTTCCCGTTCTTCTGCTTCTTGCAGGTGCACTACTTCGTGCAGGGAATCATGGCGCAGCGTCGCAAGCAGATAGCCAAGTGCAGCGAGCTTCTTGCCGCGGCTCCCGCAAAACGCCTGCTTCACAGCTCCGCAGTTGCTCGTGACTACGATGTGGTCATGGAGGGGCCGTCGTCGGCAATGGTTCGTGGCCCCACTCATGTGCTCCGGCACGTGAACCTGGCCATGGGAACCTGTGACTGTCGTCGGTGGCGGGAGTTTGGCCAGCCATGCCAGCATGCTTGTGCGCTCATGATGGAGGTGGGTGTGGACCCGACTGCGCACGTCAGCCGCGGACAGTCAGTGCTGTATTGGAGCCTCACGTACGAAAACCCTATGCCCACACTAAGTCCAGCCGGACTGAACCAACCTTCGCCGCCAGGCTGGGGCCAGCCAGGTCCGCGGCGTGGCCGCGGTCGTCCGAAGAGCGCTCGCATGGAGCGTGCGCCGCTGCGGAAACGCAACTTCATCTGCCCGAGGTGTGGCCGCAAGGGGCACACAAAAAAGAGCTGTCCAAACCCACCTGCACCACGGCCTCACGCAACGGCAGTTGCACTACGAGAAGAGAGAGAGGCAGCAGCAGGGACTACAGGTGCTCCTACTGCGAGAGAGGGAGGGGCAGGGCGCGACGAAGGGGCAGCTACGGACGACAGTGACGCGTCCGACTACGACCTGGAGGGTGAACCCAGGGGGTCGTCGACGGACGACGAGGTTGGTGAGGCAGCCGCAGATGACTTTGACGACAACGTGTCCGACAGTGGCAGTGACGTCTCCCTGGGGTATGCGGCGGAGCCTGAGACCGGACTGCTGACACAGGAACAGCACGACGCTGAAAGTGCCAGGTTCATGGAGGAGCATGGCGGAATGGAGGAACATGGAGAGGAAGACGCAGGAGAAGAGGGGGATGAAGACGAGGCTGATGATGAAGGTGAGCAAGATGTCCGGAACGACGACATAAGAGGCTTGGATGCTCTCGGAATCTAAGGTGAGACATTCAAGTAGTGTTGTCTGCATTGTGTTCTGCAACTGTGCAAGTCATGCATACACGGACATGCATTTCATAACTACAATTTCATGTCTCTGTGCAGGGGTGCAGGGAAGCATGCCATGAAATCAGACCAAGCGTGGAAGGAAGAACAAGTCTGACGAAGCCTTGGCTGACACTCTGCTCTGCTTGGCCAGTGGGCTGCCTACGTCTGAGCTGAACAATGTTGTGTGCTTGTGTCAGTTGTCTCTGTCATGTTTAGGCTAGTGCTTTCACATCGTGTTTCAACATCCATCCCCAATCCATGTAGTCGTACTGGCCGTTTAGGAAGTGTGATTGAACTCAAGGTACCGGTGTTGCATTACGTAACAATGAACACAGTTGATTAAGACTACTTTCACACACGAGCCACAATGACGTGTGCAATGTACAAAAGCGAGATGACATTCATTTGTATAACTCTCTTTCATTGTCCTTGTTTCAACATGGATTGCACGGTATTCCCAGGAGCAGTACCTCTTCTGACTTCTTTTCTTTGTGGAGCTAGTACTTGTTACTTGCTGTCGAGGTTGGACACGGAATGGAGGTGTCTACAGGTCCATGTGTACTACAGCACATGCCCAGAACCATTTGATATGGGTGTTCTATCAGAGTTCACTCCCGAAGAAGTGTTCTATGATGCTGAAGACGAACTTGAAGAAGGGACGGTCATTCATCCGGTTCGGCCAGGCCTGTGCCCTTGTGCCCCATGTGTGACATCATTGGATGGATCCATACACTACCCCCACAAGTCCAGCGGTGGATTGTGAGCGGCAAACCAGGTCCGTTCCAGTGACTAAAGGGTGGTTGAATGTAGTGATGTTGCAACAGTGAACCGAACGTCTGCTTCATTCACATATTCAACGGTGGACGACATGGATTTCTGCATGTGAGAAGGCCCTTCACGTTCAAAAACATGCACATGTGCTCTAAGGTATTGAAATGAAGCCATACATTGCCTTGTGCAGCAGATGTCTTCATACTGTGATGTACAACACCCTTACGTGCACAAGTTAGAGTACGTTTTCCACGCAGGCGCAATAGCGAGCTTCCAAATGTCAAAGTGCTGCATTACCCAGTTGTTAGTGTATGTCACCATGGAGGGCACATTGCATTCATGTGTAAGATACCTGACATGTCAGATATAAATAGGATCAGAATACAAGAAGAATACCAGGTAATTTGGATATAAAACGTGTTGTCAAAATTTCACATGTACCCTATCCTACACCACAGTCCGCGGTCAGAGTCAGGCACACCATACAAGATCCGGATGTACCCATGGCTGCCAGTGTGCTGGGCACTACATAGGAACCCTGAAGCTCCTTCACGTTGGAAAACATGCACATGTGCTCCAAGGTATTGAAATGAAGCCATACATTGCCTTGTGCAGCAGATGTCTTCAGACTGTGATGTACAACACCCTTACGTGCACAAGTTATAGTACGTTTTCCACGCAGGCGCAATCGCGACCTTCCAAAAGTGAAAGTGCTTCATAACCCACTTCTTCGTGTATGTCACCATGGAGGGCACATTGCATTGATGTGTAAGATAGCGGACATGTCAGATTTAAAAAGGATGAGAATGTTACTACAATACCCGGTACGTTGGATGTAAAACGTGTTGTCAGAATTTCACGTGTACCCAATCCTACACCACAGTCCGCGGTCAGAGTCTGGCGCACCAAAAAGGATCCGGATGTACCCATGGCTGCCAGTGTGGTGGGCACCAGATAGGACGGCAATGTGGCCACTTCACACCCATGATGCCGCACATGTCGAATGGATCACTTGGAGGTGGGCCCATATCCTTCTAGTCCCAGCGGCTTTTTATGTTGTTCCACGCGACCCATGCATCAAACTGGTCCATGCGGGGTCGTGGAGGAAGTACTTCGCCCCATGGACCATATCGAGGAGCATCCGGTCCTCCATCCCACAACTGGAGCGGCGGCATCGGACGACCTCGCAGCTTCAACGGATCGGAAAGAGCCATGTTTGCAAGCGAAAACGATGCAAGTGAAGGAGAAGTAGAGATAGCACGAGTGGTGACTTCTACAGTTGAGAGAAACCCGTGGTTCACCAATGAAACGCGTCTACAACACTCCTTGTCCTGTCAAAATTTTCCGTCTACAATCTCGCACACCAGAGTGGGTCTGGATGGACCCTCGGCTGCCAGTGACAAGGGCACGATGTGGCGGTTTGACACCCATGAGCCAGCACATGGTGTATGGGTCTGCTGGACATGGGCCGAGTCCTTTGGAGTCCCACATGTGCTTGATGTTAAGCCACCCGATCCACGCATTGTACAGGTCCATGTGGCTAGTATCCTCGACAACACCCGCCCACATCTGGAGCGGGGGCAACGGACGCCCCTTCAGCGACAAGTGGTGCGAGGACGCCATGGCCTGCGATTGAATACAACGTCGTGAACGACAACTTACCAATTCACCGTAGAGTAACGTTATGAACTCCCTTTATGAGCTCGGTTCGAGCTACAGTTGGCCTTTCGTATCCTTTCCAGTACGTCACATCCAAAGTGGTCGTTGTCGCTAAAAAGGTGGCAGTTGGCGTACTGCCTAGTCATCCACGCTGACGACGATGTCGTCAGTTGGCTGTGGCGGCGCGATGTCATTCGTCATAAAGATGTGCGATGACACGTGTCCTATGCCTCCACGCACCCAGAGTTCTTTTGCAACTGCTGCACAAACGTACAGCGAAATGCGTCGAACCTAGGCCTGACAAAGCAAGGTTTGTGCACAATATTTTTCCAACGACCTGCGTCTGCCGCACCACTGCCGGAGGTTTGGTGATGGACCTGCGCTTAAACAAAGGGGTTCCGCTCCGTTTCTATTCAAGACTGAGCGAATAGTGCGTGGGCTACGGAGCTATAAATTTATCTCCATTCCTGTATGAGTAATTTCTTTAACCGCGTGGGCAGCTCGTTACTTTCTCGTTCGGCGTTGATACCTGCGTTTTTTTCGACGGTCCATTGATACCTGCGTTATTTTTTGACCGACGACAGGCGAATGAGCTATATAGTTCCGAAAACTGGGTATATGGTGACCGAACCCCTTTCTTTTTTTATGCCACGATGTCAAACTGGCGCGTGTGAGGCACATCTGGCGCTTTTCATTTCTATCGCGCCTCACTACTACGTTCTCTATCCCTTGCCTTACTCACTTGAGAAGGCGGGGAAGAGAGGATGAGGACGAGGGCTCCTGGCCATAGGCCTCAGCCCTCGAGGCCTTGCGGCCTCCTAGCCGGTGATCAAGTGACCAACTTGATCTATGGCCAGCAGGTGGCCGGCCTACAGCCGGCCGGTCACCTGACCGGCTGCTGGCTGTCCGACCGGCCGGCAGCCAGCTGGCTGGCGGCCAGCGAAGGGCTGGCCGCCAGCCAGGCTTTGCAGTGGCGAGGTGCTGTGTCCAATCACCCCTCACAACTACGAGGACAGAGGGCCAAACTTGCCCTCCAGGTACAAAATGGTTGTATGCCCCCTGTTTTGTGGACTGAGTGAGGAATGCCTCGAGTTTGATGTTTGAATAAGGAATTTCCCTGATTGGAAACTTTAATAACAGTATGCCACAAGTCTAAAGACTGCTCCCAATATGAAAAATCATGTGTAATCTGATCCCGATTAACACCTTTCTACATCATATTGGGGGCACTATTGCATTACCTTTAAATGTTGTTTTTATTCAATTCAATGAAAAATTTATGACCTCTTAACCTCCATCTCATCCATAGCCATACTTCTGCCAGTGGTTTCCGAACATGAGCTTCTTAAACAAAGGCTCAAATGTTTTTTGTTAACATGCCTAAGGGGTGAGTATGATCTCACAAATTTTGGCCTTGATGATTGATGTTGTCGGAGATTATCTCAGAGATCTCTTTGAGGGGTGCAGGTTCCAAGAAAAACAAAGAGTGACAGTGCAGGTTTATCCCCGGAGAAATCCGACCAAGCTTCAACGGTCTCGTAGCTCACCATCATGCAAATCTCGCCAAGAGCTGGCCAACGGCTTCGTGCCACAACGGTCAAAGCCAACACACCTGTAGAGATCACTCCTGCGTATGACACTCCTCTATGCGTATGGCTAGCAAGGCCGGTTCTCCTTTTGTGGTCTCGGGGTGCCTCTCTCTCTCTCTCTCTCTCTCTCTCTCTCTCTCTCTCTATCTCTCTCTCTCTCTCTCTCTCT
>SZWC01012939.1:43111-66947 GCA_023375785.1 Penium margaritaceum | reverse complement strand
GACGACGACGACGACGACGACGACGACAACTGACGAATGGCGACGATGACGACGACGACGACAACAACTGACGAATGACGACGACGACGTCGGCGACGACGACAACTGACGAACGACGACGAGGACGAAAACGACGACGACGACGACCACGACGACCACGACGACGGCGACGGCTACGGCGACGACGACGGCGATGACAACGGCGACGGCAGCGGTGGTGGCATCGGTGGCAGCAAAACGACGGCGGCAGCGAAAACGGCAATGATGTTGATTTCGACAGCGACGGCGATGGTGGCGGCGAAAGGATGGTAATGACGACGATAACGATGATGGCGACCACGACGATGACGACAGTGACGACGACGACGACAAGGACGATGACGGCGACGACGACGACGACGACGACGACGACGACGACGGCGGCGGCGGCAGCGGCTGCGGCGGTGGCGACGACGACAATGACGACGACGGCGATAATGACGACAGCAAGGACGATGATAGCGGAGGCTGCGGCGACGATGACGATGACGGTGACAAAGAAGGATGACGACTCCGGTGCTGGTGCCAGCAAAAACTCCGCCAGCAAATTTGACAGCATCAAAGACGAGAACACAGAAGTTGACAACTCTGAAGCACAACACCGAATGCAAGAGCACACCGACATCTCCGACATCGCCAACGTCGAGTTAAGTAAGAAACACTGATGGCGACCATGACATCTGCGACAACAACACTGACGAAGACAAGACCGCCGGCAAGGGCACCCATGCTGATGATAGCAACCATGCCGAAGAGGAGAACAATGGTGATGACGACAACCATGCCAAATAGGAGAACAATGGTGATGTGGACAGAAATGCTGATGGCCAGAGCAACGCGCACAACAACAACAAAGGTGAAAATGACAACAACGCCGACAGCGACAACAACACCGTAAAGGACAATGCCGACGACGGAACGGACAACAACAGAGCCAACAGCTACAATGCGGATAGCAGCAACTCAGAAAGCGACGACAACGTGGACAATGGCAACACCAAAAGCGACAGCAACGATGATGACGATAGACGATGACAAGATCGGAGGCAGTGCGGCAGCAACGGCACCTGCAGCAGCAGCAGCAGCAGCAGCAGCAGCAGCAGCAGCAGCAGCAGCAGCAACGACAAGGATGGGTGGTTGTGGACGATGGCGACAGCATGGAGATGGTCGGAGCAAGCAGGAGATACAGCAGCAGGGGCCGAGCGGCCACACCGGCTAGAAAGTTCAACATTGGCTGTCACAGCACCAGCTGCATCACCAACAGCTGCAAAGAAAAAGCTGCAGCCAGCGGCCTACACACACGGTAAAAGACTGCAACATGGGAAAATGCCGAAAGTTGCTGCCAGAATAACGCTCCAGCAACTCCAGCGCAGTTCGAGCAGCTGCAGACCACAGCTGCTAGCATAGACCATCACGTTTCACATGACGCTGCCGTAGCAGCGGCGATGCTGGCAATGGCATCCCGGAGAAGCAGAACAGAAGGGGACACCTTGGCCAGCTTCGAGGCCAAAAACCCTCGCCACAAAGGGAGATACACACCCAGTCTTCGTTCGCAAATTCCCTCCTGGATCCATTTGGCTCCGGTTCTCTCTCTGGTCGAAAGGAAGCGCAAGTCCTGGCCGCGGAGGATAGAGGCAGGTGAACTATGCTGACACATGCGCCAGGCATCCAAACGGACACGCGCACACTTTGCGCGAACAGAACGAAAACCAGACCAAACCAAAACAAAACCAGACCAAAACGGACCAAAACAGACCAGACCGATGCAAACCCAGCCGTCCCCCCAGCGCTGTACCTTCTTTATGCTGGGGTCGAGCCACTCGTACCACCGGGCCTTGCACTGCTTGGCGGACTTGCGCACGAGCAGCGACGAGATACGCGACCACTGGTTCTTGCCGTACTTCATCACCGCCGCCTTCAGAATCTCGTCCTCCGTGTTCTTCCACACACCGCCCTTTATCATGATCCTCATCTTGCCTGCCTTCTTTGAGCCCGGCCCTCAGGGCCCTAGTAGTGATGCTCCTGCTGCTACCCGCAAACGCCGGAGCGAAAGCCGCCGCAGCCGCCGCCGCCGCTCCTGCTCCTGCTGCTGCTGCTGCTTCTTCGACCTCCAAGTCTGCGGAAACGTTGGCGGAGAGGCTTCCTTGTTGCTGGCGCTGCTGCGGATGTGCAGTGTCGTTCAGAGCACACGCGTGGGAGCAAGAGAGAAGACACGGAAGAAGACTCGGAGGGAATGCGGTGCCTGCTGCTGCAGGACGTCAGTGAAGGCCGGTCAGCGTGCGGTGAGGAAGCGACTGAAGGCTGTTCTTGGCTGCAGCCTGCTGTCTGCGTTCAGCGGGGGCGAGAGTGGCTGAGAGTGTGAGTGCGGCGTGTAAAGACCCCACGCCACCGCAAAGGGGGGGAGGTGAGTGAGTGAGCTTCAGGACGATTCTGGCGCGAGAGAGGCAAGACCGCAGCGAGAGACAGGTCGCAGTGGCTGGTGTCTGCAGTCCGTGTGCTCCAGTGACACGGCTCGTCAGACCGCGCTCGTGTGAGTGCTTGTGGTTGGATTCTTGGGGACAAAACTGCTGCTGCTGCTGCGTCCGCAGGCGGCGAGCTTCGGTACTGGAGATTGGAGTGGAAAGTGTAATGCCGTTGTTGTGAGCCAACCGCGGTCAGTTCAGCTAAACTTGAAAGCCCTACGACAAGCCCTCGAGAAAAAGCGGTCGAGTCTCCTCCGCGAGAGTGCTTCCCTGTTTTAATCCGAGTAGTGCATGTGACCTCCGAAGGCCCTAGACGACGGTTGCTGCCGCTCCGACTCGAAACAAAAAAAAAGAGCCGGACCCAGGTACCGCTCCGGCGCGTCGAGCAACAGCTCCTACCCCTCAACAGAAAGAGCGCTGGTGAGTGTCTCGCCCTGCGCAGCGTTTGGCATCCGGAAAGCCTCCCGTCCGAAGTGGCCGAGTTCAGCGCGTGAAGCTTGGGCCTTGCAGCGCAGCAGAAGATGGGCAATGTGTGACCAAGGGCCGAAGATGGTGGCAGGGTTGAAAGCCGATGGACCTCCGCTGCATCCCCCTCGACGACGACCACTGTGGCGTTCCGCCCTAACTCAGTATTCAACCATTTGGCCCGAAATCGTGGACAATGGAAACGTAGCGACCCCCAGTCCCGCTTACAGCATCTATTGTAAAATTTCGTACTTTGACTTCCTTCTTGTTAGGTCCTAAGACCCCGCGTGTGGGAATTTCTATGATTCATGGAACAAAACGCAACAAAATCTACATTTTTACGCTGAACGACAGAGGGCATTTTGGCCACCAGCCCCATGTTATGCCGAACAGAGCATAAGCGGTGAACAGGAAGAAGTTGCGAGGGAGAACACGATTTACAATTTGGGACACTTAAGCAATTTAAAATTAGCGGTAAGTGCACTTCAATGAAAAGTGTCGAAATGATCGAACATTTGTAAACAAGTGTGGAGTTACGAATGAGGCACGATTGGGGTCCTTGGGTCTATTGTCAGGCGACGCATGCAGAGTCGAATCGTAAGTGGTCGGACTCGAGAAGGTCCACCAAGGAATCAGCGTTCTTTGAGAATCAACGGTGACATTTTCAAGATGCATCTTTATACATTCATATTTGTCTTTGTAACGAGTTGAGTCTCCAGATCCTGCTCAAAAGTCGTTGTCGGAGTTCGCATCAATGTGTTCTCATTCCGCGTCAGGGGTTTACCCCATTCGCAAGACTGAGGGGCAATCGTCATCAACGACCCGGAGTCTCCGGAGGCTCATTTCCATTTTTACCCTTACCCTTGGTTTTGAGACCCAAACCGAGGGTTTTTACCTCGAACTCATGCATTCACACGAGTTTTCCGGTTTTGAAACTCATGGTTCGTCCTAAACAAACTCAAGTTTTGCTTTTTACGCGTCGGCGCGAAATTGTCGCATGCTAGGCACGATCGACAATTTCGCGCAGACTTTTCTTGTTCGCTTCCCTCGCTCCTCGCTCTCACCTTCGCTCCCCCTATCCCTCGTCTGTAGTTGCTAGGAAGTCTCTTATGTGTGTTAGATGAGGCAGAGTGGGAGAGAAACATGAAGCGCGAGACACACCATGGATGCAGCAGAGACTTGATTAGAATCACTTGCAAGTTACACTGAGACAAACGTGAGTTGGGGAGAGCGAGCGAGGTAAGGACACACCGGCGAGCACGCGCCCACACCAAGCATCAAGCTCGGTTGGGCTTGTGCCGCCACCCCGGGGTCGAGTCTGACCACTCGGAATATTCCAAGGGCGGCTACTCACCAGTGCTCGGCCAAGACCGGCACGGTGGCCCCTTGAGGATCAGTACCCGGGAAATAAGCAAGTCCCCCAAAAGCACTCAAGGCAAGGGAAAATGAGGAAGGGCACGACAGAGAGAATGTACGAGCCCTACCAATGACCGCATCACAGAGTCATAGAACAAACATGCAACGACCACAAATGTGCCATAGGGCACTTCTGGGTCCAGCAGCAACGTGAAGACGTCAGAGGCTCCTGCCAGATGGGACTCGCCTGATGCTTCCCAGGTAGGGCCATGTTACTTAATCTGTACATGTGTGTGCACAGTGTGGGAGACAAGAGAGCATAGAGTTGTGAGTGGCCAACGAACTTCAACACTCCCCCATGACCCGCAGGCAACCAACACACACACACACACACACACACACACACACGCACACGCACACACACACACACACACACACACACACACAAGAGGGCGACAAGAAGGTGATCACGAGAGGTGATAGAGATGTACGAGAGCCAATCAACCTGGGTTATGCGGACAGATGAGACCAACAGAGTGAATAACACTTTTGAAGACATTACGGCTGAGGGCCTTTGTGAGAAAGTTAGCTCTCTGAGAATGTCTGTCCACCCAAGCAACCTGGACGATTCCAACAGTAATGCACCCACGAACGAAATGATGCTCCACATTGATGTGCTTGGTGCAAGAGTGATGCATACCGCTGTTTTCAACAATAGTCTTTGTGCTTTGATTCTCACAGCGTAGAGTGATGCAACGGATGGGTACACACAGTTGTTGCAACAGACGACACAGCCAGACAACCTCACATGTGCCTGCACCAAGAGCAACATAATCAGCCTACGCAGTGCTGCGTGCAACACAGTCACTGTCTGTGAAACCGTCCACCACGACTGAGGGCTACACACAAAAGTACAGTCCAACACAAGGGGTGGAGAGGGCATAGCGCATCACCCCCAATGCTGCCTCAAGATGACGCTCACGGGGCACTGGGAGAACTGGGACAAAACGTTCACAGCAAATGCCACATCAGCACAGGTCGTCGTGGCGAGGTACATCAAGTAGCCAATGACACGGAGGTAATCGGTTACACCGACTGTCTCCACCTGTTTGGATACCTTTGGAGACTTCAGCAAGGACTGACCAGCGTGTGTTATGGGAGTGGACGCCGTGGGGACTGATTTGAGAAATGGGGCGAACCGCTCCCCCAGGCTGCGCACGTACGCAGCCTGATCGACGTGCAGAGTGCGACGTCCATGATCACGTTCCAACTCCATGCCAAGAAAGACACGAGCTGGACCAAGATCCTTCATCTTGTATTCCGCCTGGAGCAGGGTCTTGGCCGCCATAACAGATGCGGCGTCAGGAGAGGCAATGAGGAGATCATCCATGTAGACAAGAATAGCGACAAGTGGCTAGGTGGGGGCACTGAGGAACAGCGTTGGGTCCACAACGCTCCTTTTGTAACCCCCTTTTTCAAGGGTAGATGTGATCTCTTGGTTCCAACAAGGTGGGGACTGTTTAAGGCCATAAAGGGCCTTACGCAAGCGCCATACCCGGTTTGTTCCGTCCGAGAAGCCGGGTGGCTGCACCATATAGATCTCCTCGTCCAACTTGCCATGGAGAAAGACATTGTTGGCATCCATCTGCTCGAGCTCCCAGTCATGCTGAGCAACCAGGCTCAGAAGAGCCCTGGCTGTGGTGTAGCGCCCAACTGGGGCAAACGTCTCGTCAAAGTCAACACCGAGGATCTGAGAAAATCCATCTGCGGTGAGACGAGCCTTGTACCGTTCAACTGTGTTGTCAGGATTCAGCTTGCGACGGCACACCCATTTGGCAGCAACTGCCTTGCGACTCGGTGGGAGGTCGACAAGCTCATACATACCGTGCTCAGACAGTACATCGAGCTCTGCCTTCATGGCCTGCTCCTTCAATGAGGAGTCTGAGGCCGTGCGGACTTCCTGCACAGTCAGGGGTTCGGGAGGTAGAGGAGACAACCTAACAGCAGCAAAGCACGATGCATCATATCCAGCTACAGACGAGGATAGAGCTGAGTGGAACTCCTCCTCGATAAGAGAGTGGCCAAGGGCGGTGCTGGGGTGCATGACAGATGCCGTGGTGGACAGGGCAAAGGTGGCAAGACCAAGAGCACGGAGACCAGGGTCACCAAAGACAACGGGATGAGACTGAGAGGGAAGGGGTCGGAGGCGCCCATCACGAGTGTAAGGTGAAACCGGTGGAATGGATGACACACGCATGGAGGAAGAAGGAGCATCAGGGTGCAACTACACAGACGGAGGTGGAGAGTCAACAGGATCCGACGGCTGGGACGTGGCGCCGGTTGGAGGAACAGAGGACGAGGTCACGGGTGAGGGAGCAGAGGATGCAAGAGAGACAGCATCTGTACAGTTAGGAGACTGACGGGGAGGAGGTGAGGCCAGAGGAGCGGTGGATGCCGAAGGAGAGGAAGAAAGTGAGGGAGACGAGGGTGGGGCGGAACACCGCTCTGTCGACGAGGGGACTAAGGGTGGCGAGGGATGCCCAGAGGGGAGAACAGGTAGCCTAGAGGGCCGAGGACCACCCACACCCCGAGAGGGCGGAGAGAGTGACCCACCAAAGCGGGGAGAGTCACGCTCAAACAAGTGATCAAAGAAGAGAGCATCATGAGACTCAAGGACATGGCACCAGTAGGGGTCCCAGAAGCGTTACGCTTTGGAGAAGGGAAAGGTGCCTAGAAAGATACAGAGCCAAACACGAGGAGACAGCTTACCATCCCGTTGGTCCGTGAGGACCCACATAGAGGTAAGACACCCCCAGACGCAGGCAAGGTGGAGGTCAGCACACCGACCAGTCCAGCGTTCAAAGGGAGTGACAGAGTGGGGAAGGGGGCCATGAGGGACACGGTTCCAAACCCAAGTCATGTAGGACATGGCCTCAAAGGCAAAGAGAGGGGATTGCCCGGAGGTAGAGAGGAGGGAGCGAACACCATCAGCGAGGGTACGGTTCCATCGTTCTGAGACACCATTTTGCTGGGGGGTGTAAGGGGCAGAGGATTCAAGCCGGACACCACGCGACTCAAGGAAGCGAGAGGTGGGACCAAACAACTCACCACCGCGATCGCTGCGAAACACGCACAAGGGCCGAAGACAAGCACGCTCGGCTTGCGAGAACCAGGACTCAAGGACATCAGTGACGTCACTTTTGTGTTGAAGGGCAAAGACCCAACGGTAGCGAGAGAAGTCATCAGTCAAGCACAGGATGTAACGGCTGAGACCGCCAAGGAAATCATGAGGCAAGGGACCCATGACGTCAGCGTGGACAAGATCAAGAGGGTGAGAGGTAGTAGACTTTTCATTCTTGAGTCACGTGGCCTGAGGCTCCGGTCTAGAAAAAAGCGCCGACACAATGGCAACTGCCGACCGTCCAAGGGAATTCTACCCAAGGATCACGATCACCCCCAAGGAATTAACTGTGCCTCTAGTGAGACCTAGTTACCCAGGTGCTTTCGCTCAAGGTCTTAGGGGCTCCCGCCCTCTAAGCCTTGTTCTTCCTTGGTGTGAGAGCCCAACAAATGAAGTCAGCACTCTCACACGAGCAAGATTACAACCACCTTAGAAGTTCACATCAAGCTCAGTCTCAAGCGCACAGCTCAAACAAGAGACATCAAGCGAAGGAGTAGTTGAGACAATGGCAAGTACAAGGCATAAATAGCTGAGGAGTGCCTTCGGCAGCCAAAGCGCATGCGCCTCAGCTAAGTCAAAGCGTGCGCGCCTCAGCCAATGTCACTCCTTAAATTAAGGAGGTCATCCCCTCAATCAGGCAAGCCATCCCCTGATCCAAGGCACATCTTGCATCTTTCAATCCGACCGTTGGATCAGCCCAAAACTTGGATAGCTGACGTGTTGACATCTGCACTTTCCATTGGTTTGGTCAGATTGACAATCTGAATAGCCATCATCAGAAACCCAGGGGACTTATCCTTGAACAAGGACAGTGCATGCCTGGTCCGTTGGACCGGACCCAGGGGACTTGCTCCACATGAGCAGTGCATGCCTGGTCCGTCCACTACTTGCCAATTCTGGAGACTAGTGGCCAAGGGACATTCAAGTAACAACAATATCTCCCTTGCAACCTCTGGCCACTTGTCCTGTCTTCAGTCTTCGTCAATTATGCTCTTCATGCCGATACCCTGTCTTCCTGCGAGTTGGAGTTCTCGGTCAAGGGGTTTTGTCAGCATGTCTGCTCGGTTGAGCTTGGACGCAACATGCTCTAGCTCCACCACTCCCTGAGCAACCAGGTCGCGACTGAAATGGTACCAAACTTCAATGTGTTTAGTCCTCCGCGTCAAGTTGCCATTTTTGGACATGTCGATGGCAGACTTGTTGTCCACCTTGACCACCGTTGCGACTGATTGAGGTGCTCGTGTCTCTTGGAGCAGGCTACGCAGCCACATTGTCTCCTTGCACGCTTACGCTAGAGCAATGTACTCAGCTTTGGCTGTGGAGAGGGAGACGCAATCCTGCTTGCGGCTCGCCCATGACACGGCTCCTCCGTTGAGCACGCACACGTAGTCCGACATGGACTTGCGGTCGTCGACATTCCCGGCCCAATCTACATCGGTGTACACCATGAACCCCAAGGATTCCAACTGTGGCACCCCATCGTATTGGATGCCCAGGTGACGCGTGCCCTTTAGGTAGCAGAAGATCCGCTTCACTGCTTGCCAGTGTTGTGGCCCAGGGTTGGCCACATACCTGATCACGTGCCCCATAGCGTGGCAGATGTCGGGGCGAGTCGCAACCATCGCGTACATTACACTTCCCACGGCAGATTGATATGGCACGCCTGCCATGTCGACCTGCTCTGCTTTGTTGGTAGGGGCAGCAGCTAAGGTTAGGATGCAATCTCCTGCCATGGGGGTGCTGACGGGATTGCAGTCCTCCATGTTGTACTGCTTGAGAATGTGGTCAATGTATTTGGTTTGGCTGAGCCTGATGGTGCCGGCTGAGCGATCCCGCGTGACACTGATGCCTAGGTAGTACTTAAGAGGTCTCAAGTCTTTCATTTGGAACCGGCTGTTCAGCTGCAACTTGATGTTCTTCAGAAGCTTTGTCGATGATGCGTAGATGATGAGGTCATCGACATAAAGAGCCACCAACACGAGGCCATCCTTATCCTCTCGTACGTACATACTTCGGTCGTTATCGCAGTGACCGTACCCTGACCCCTTCAAGAAGGCGTCCTTCTCCTGGTACCAGCACCTGGGGGCCTGTTTCAGTCCATACAGTGACTTGACGAGCTTGCAAAATTTTTCGTGTGGTGCATCCAACCCCTCAGCCACCTCCATCACGACCTCTTTGTCAAGCTTTCCGCAGAGAAAGGCAGTTTTGATATTCATCTGGTGAACCTCCAAGTTCTTGGCCGCTGCTGTCGCAAGGAGAGACCGGATCACCGCAAAGGTGATAATGGGCGTGTACTTCTTGTCGTACTCGCTCCCCGGCCGCTGCGCAAAACCCTTGGCCACCAGCCGCGCCTTGTGGCGGTCGATGATCCCATCCTGCTTCAGCTTCTTGACCATGACCCACGTGCACCCTACAACGTGGGCGCGAGCGGGCCGGTCCACCAGCTTCCATGTCCTGTTCTCCTTGTGTGAGGCCAACTCGCTTTCGATGGCGGCCTTCCACTTGGCCCCATCCGGTAGAGCAAGTGCTTCTGCCAGTGTGGACAGCTCTCCCTGAGCCACGAAGGCGTAACTCAGACCAGTCCACTCGCCGGTCTTAGCATCGTACTGTCGTGGCGGGACAGATAAGCGCGAGCTGCGCCTTACTGCCTACTGCTGCAACGGCTGCTGCTGCTCTTGCTACTCCGGTTCTCTCACTACAGACTCTCCCCCGGTGGAAGAGTCCTCATCACCAGAGGAGGAGGAATCTGAATCAACGTCAGAGTCCTCTATTGTGGCTCTCCCTGAAACTACCACTCCTCTTGCCTCTGTTGCCTTGCTGATGCTCCACCCAAGTGGTGCCTCATCACCTGTCTCCAGTAAAACCAGCCATTCACCCGGTTTGGGCACTGGCTCGTCCTTGAACTGCTGCTCTGCTCCTACTACAGCCTCGTTGAAGTCCACGTCCTTACTTCGAATCACTTTGTTGCCTTGTAGGTCCCAGAGCCTATAAGAGCATTGGGCACTATCGTATCCCAAGAGCAGACATTTCTTGGCCTGCGGATCCAGCTTATTGGCACCTTCCCTCGTCAGCTTCTTGGCATAGGCCTGGCAGCCAAACACTCGCAGATGTGAGACATCTGGATTCTTGCCCGACCATGCCTCATGTGGGGTCATCGGCGGCCACTTGTTTTCCCCCTTTCCTCGAAGGGCTGATGCAAGTGTGAGGTTGATGATGAAGGCCGCTGTCCTAGTAGCCTCGACCCAGAACCTTCCTTGCAGCTTTGCTTCATACAACATTGTTCTTACCATCCTGAGGATGGTTTGGTTGAGCCGTTCAGCGACACTGTTGCTCTCGGACGACTCAGGTACCGTACTCTCTTGCCGTATCCCCTGCTCCGCTAGCCAGCCCTCACACGCCTTGTATTCCCCACCGTTATCACAACGAAGGGCCTTGACTCTCTTGCCGGTCTGCCGCTCAACCATTGCAAAAAAATGCTGCAGATGCTCCTTTACCTCACTCTTCTGCTTCATGAAGTACGTCCAGATCTTCCTGGTTTTGTCATCTGTGAAGGTGAGGAAATACTTGCAGCCTCCGATTGAGGCTATTTGCATCGGCCCGCACACATCAGTGTGGACCAACTCAAGAAGATCACTCGCCAGATTTTCGTGCTTGTTCCCCTTGCGCCCTTTCCTCTTAGCCTTGCCCATGAGGCAGGCCTCACATACGCTCTTCCCCTTCCCCGCACCCTCTCCCTTCCCCAAGGCCAAGCCTCACACCAGCTCGTGCTTGCCCATTGTCTCCAACGTGGAGTGGGCGGCGTGGGCCAAGCGCCAGTGCCAAAGGTCTTGGCCACAATTCTCTTTCGATGCCGTGGCAGTCCCAGCGACTGCTTCGGATTGGGTGGGTGCCACAGCTGCCACTGCTTTTGTTAAATCTGCTGCTCTTGACGGGCGGCTGCTTTCTGCCTCTACCACCTGACTGCCCCCGGCAGTCATGGCTACCCCATCTTTGGCAGCACCCTCCACCTTGGTTTGGAGGATGTAGAGGCCATCCACTCGTGGAATATCCGCCACCACACTCTTTGTAGCGTACTGCATTTTCACTGCCAACGTGGGAAGGATGACGGCCCTGTTCTTGTCGAAGACGACCGTCATGTCTCGGTCAGTTTTCTTGCCGACAGAGAGTAGGTTGGCAGCGAAGTTGGGCAGATAGACTGCCTCAGTGAGCTTGAGCTCCTCCTCTTGGCCATTCACCTGGATGGTGACCAGCTTGTCACCCACCCCTTCAGCTGGTTCCACCCTCCCGTTAGCACAACGGAAGTTGAGGTGGCAAGGGCCCATGGAGATGAACCCCTGTTTGTCATTGGTGGAATGGTGATTTGTGCCACAGTCAAGTGCAAAGGCCCCTGGCTTAGGGAGTGCATTGCCAGTGCTAGCTATGCCTTGTGCCATCAGTGCGGTGGGCTGCTTCCTACCCTTGCCTCCCTTGTCACCCTTCTCTCCCTCTCCCTTGATCCCTTCCTTCTTTGGAGCACGGCACTCGCATGCCCAGTGCCCTACCTTGCCACAGTTGTGGCAGTTACCAGGCCGTCGCTTGCCCTTCCCCTTGCCGCCTGCCCCCTGCTGCTGCCTTGAGTTGCTAGTGCTGCTGCTGCCTGTTGCGCCCTTAGCATAGGCTGCGATGCTGGCCTCGCTATGGCTACGCCGCATAGCCTCATTGCGGATGTACTCCGAGATGTTGGAGTACTTCACGTGGTCCTCTGGCCAGCCACCAATCACAGTGATCATGGGGCCCCAGCTTGGTGGAAGAGCCATGAGCAGAATCATCCCCTGCATTCCAGCTTCAAGGCTCTAGCCCATGTTGCTGGCTTGCTGAAGGAGAGTCTCAAACTGCTGCAAGAATTTTAGGACGTCCTCACCCTCAGTCAGATGCACCTTCAGCAACTTTTGGAGGATGAACAAACGGTTGGCAAGGGAGTCACTCTGGTAGATCTTGCATAGTTTCTTGCATGCCTCAGCCGCGTTTGTGAGGCCGGAGATATGAGAGAGTAGATGTTGCTGCAATGCCGGGACCAGAATGGCCATGCATTTCTTGTTGGCCCGCTTCCACACTGCCAGCTCCTCTGGTTGGGATGAAAATGGTTGGGCAGCCTCCCCTGTGAAGTAGGGGAGGAGATCACGGTCATCGACTATGATATCAAACTGCCACTTCCAGAACAAGAACCCTGTCCCATGAAATATAGGGATGGGCGCATGAATGCCACTCCCTGCCTTTTCTGTGGATGTCACGACTCTAGTGGTGGCAACGGGTGTGCTGGTCCACGAGCCTTCCTCAACGACGCTCTTGCCTTTCTCCTCGACAGTAGGTGGAGCCATGGTACCTGCGGTTGAGGCGGATTTGCTTCCGTTGAGGTTGCTCTGCTACACCTGCTGTTGATGCCGATGTCAGGCTGATGGAGCCGATGTCAGGCTGATGGAGCCGATGTCAGGCTGATGAGAGGTCTTGGAGAAGGGGCCAAAGAGGAGCACCTGTAGGTGACATACAACGTCTGTGCTCCTCACGTTTACTGAGCTACTGAGCAACCCGTATGCTTTTTGCAACTATGTCTCACACTAGGCGTGGGCCCATAACCCTTTTGTCATTCCTGAGTCACGTGGCTTGAGGCTCCAGTCTAGAAAAAAGCGCCGACACAATGGCAACTGCCGACCGTCCAAGGGAATTTCACCCAAGGATCACAATCACCCCCAAGGAATTAAGTATGCCTCCGGTGAGACCTAGTTACCCAAGTGCTTTCGCTCAAGATCTTTGGGGCTCCCGCCCTCTAAGCCTTCTTCTTCCTTGGTGTGAGAGCCCAACAAATTAAGTCAGCACTCTCACACGAGCAAGGTTGCAACCACCTTAGTAGTTCATATCAAGCTTAGTCTCAAGCGCACAGCTCAAACAAGAGACATCAAGTGAAGGAGTAGTTGAGAAAATGGCAAGTACAAGGCATAAATAGCTGAGGAGTGCCTTTGGCAGCCAAAGCGCGCGCACCTCGGCTAAGCCGAAGCGTGCGCGCCTCGGCCAATGTCACTCCTTAAATGAAGGAGGTCATCCCCTCAATCAGGGAAGCCATCCCCGGATCCAAGGCACATCTTGCATCTTCCAATCCGACCGTTGGATCAGCCCAGAATTTGGACAGCTGACGTTTTGACACCTGCTCTTTCCATTGGTTTGGTCAGATTGACAATCTGAATAGCCATCATCAGAAACCCAGGGGAATCATCCTTGAACAAGGACAGTGCATGCCTGGTCTGTTGGACCGGACCCAAGGGACTTGCTCCACATGAGCAGTGCATGCCTGGTTCGTCCACTACTTGGCAATTCTGGAGACTAGTGGCCAAGGGGCATTCATATAACAAGACTCAGAGGTGGAGAAAGAGGAACGATGCATTTTCCCACTAGCACAGTCAAGACAAGTGGACGTACAGGGTGGAGCAAACGTGGTCGGGTCAAGGCCGAGGGCAGGCCAAAGGCGAAGAAGGCGTTGGATGGTGGCAGTGTGAATGTGACAAAGGCGGTGATGCAGGAGATCAGTATGCTTAGGAGACAAGGATGGAGCAACATGAACAAGGGCAAAAGTAGCGGAAGACAAGGGCAATGTGAGTAGGACACGGTTCAAGCGATCACACCGTACGCCACGAAGAACAACCTGGCCAGAGGAGCGCAGAGAGATAGAGGCAAGGCCACAGCTGGACAAAAAGTCCATGCCCTGGTCGTCAAGGGTGGTCACATAGAGCAGACTGACTTCAAGGTCAGGCACGTATAGCACGTCAAGAAGGTAGACAATGCCACCTGGACCAACAAAGCGGACAACACCAACACCTTGAATAGGCAGTAGTTGGCCAGAGCCTATGCGCACGAAACGAACGGACTGAACGGGTCCAAGGGACACAAAGGAGGAACGACAGGAGGTCATGTGATGCGTGGCCCCGGAGTCAATGATCTAGAGGCCAGGTGAGGCATGAGTGGATGGAAGGACAAGACAAACAACGACAATGCCATGGGACGAGAGGGAGGACGCGCAACCAAGAGGAGTGGGGAACGTATGAGACTGCCAATCCTTAATCCAGGCACGATCATCAGGTAAGTCCCCTTGGACACAACCGGAGGAGGCACCATGAAGTGTGACCTCAGACTCACAGACAGACACACAAGACTGGCCACTAACACTCTCACCTCCCTGAGAGTGAAGGTGAAGCAGCTCCGCCAGCCGACGCTCAAGTGTACGATCCTCGTCACGGCGGTCAGAGGAGCGCTCCGAGGAGCGGTCGGAGGAGCAGTTAGAGAAGTGCCCGTCGTCACGAGTCCAGTGGGGCACGGAGTAGTGAGGGGGCGGGGGTCCCTAGTGCGGAGGTCTAGATGGCGGAGGATTCCAGCCCCAAGGGCTTGGAGCAGGAGGTGTCGGCTGAAGGGGGGCAAGCGTGTTGGAGAGTGATGAGGAAGAGGAAGATGATGAGGAAGATGCGATCGTCACGACAGCAGCGGCGGAGGAGGCGGCAACACCAGTGCGGGCCCACTGGGCACGCATGGAGGAGGCCAGGCATGCATCGTCACGGGGGTAGGACATTTTGGCGCAGAGTGGCCAAAGGCGCCACAGTTCCAACAGGTGACATCAGCAGTAGTGGGGGCGAAGTTCTTCCCACCACGACCACCCCCACGTCCTTTGCCCCCACGGCCGCCACCGCGGCCGGAACCACCACCCGCTCCTCGTGAGGCACCCTGGGTGGAGTGCGTTGTAGCTTGCGAAGAGGAGGAGGCAGAAGAGGCTGCGGCAGAGGAGGAAGAGGAGGAGGTGGTGACAGCAACCAGGGCAACGCGGTGCATGCGTTTGTTCTGCAAGGTGTTCCACCAGTCGGTGAGGCGCGAGGCAGTGAAATCAAAGAGGGGGGCGATCCCGGGTGGGGAATCAGTAGGAACCGGCACAAAGGCAAGGCGCTCGAGTTCAGCCTGAGAGACGTGAAGATACAAGTCAGACAGCTCAAGAATGAGGCCAGCAACCATGGACAAGCAGGCTGAGAGAGGACCAGGGGCGGCCCTGACAAGGTCTAGCAGTAGGCGCAGACTGCGTGCCCAATACTCGCTCGCATCTGTAAGGTGTTGAACTGGACAGTGGGGGCACTCTTGGCAGCATACCCAATGACTATTTTGCAGCGGCGGATGAGAGCATAGGCGCCAACGGGAAGGATCTGCGTTGTACGTACCAATATCATCAAGGAGGTTCTCAGATCCTACGTTGATGAGGGCCCGTACAGCGCGAGCGACCTTTGCAGGCTGTGGTACAAAGGCGGCTTGGCAGGGGAGGAGTATTCCCAAAGTAGCCCACCTTGGGCCCTTGCGCTGAAGCGCATCTCCCAGGATGTGAAAGTGAGCTTAGGCGTGAACTGTGGTGGTGGAGTTTCGAAGTCTTTCTCTCAAACTGGGAGTAAAGTACGGTCGAAGGCTGCTGTGGAGAGAGAGGGAGAGGAGGATTTGGCAACAGCACCAGTAAGAGGTGCAGATGATTCTTCCAAGCTGGACTCTGTAGTAGGAAGGACTGCAGCAAGGCCTGGAATGGCACGCAGCCGCTCAACGACTATTGTGGCCATTGTGGCCACTAGCTCGTACTGTGCTTCCCCTCCCTGATGAAGCTCATCCTCAGCTCTGCGAGGCTCTGCTTGTGCCTCACTAAGAGCGGCCTGGAGGGCATCTATAGTCTCCTCGGGCCCAGGCATAGTAAGAGAATGGAACCTAGAATGCAGGTGAGCGACAAGCGAGTGCAAGAGAGTGCAAGAGAGTTCAATCTGATACTGTGCAATGCAGTGCTCACTGAGCTAGTGATGCGAAAGAAGAGTGAAGAGTAGCGAGACAATAGCTGCAGCTGAGGAGAACAGGACTGCCACCCAACATGCGACCGCCACGGTGAGACACGGGAGTCCCGTAGCAGTGGCTCCAGCAACTATAGCTGAAGCTGATGCCACCAGAAGACCGATGGTGTCGTGTGGTGTGAAGTCGCGAGGGGCACCAGTAGGTGTTAGCAGTGCCCGAATGGATCCAACAGCGCTAGATGTGGCGTCTGCTGCAGTGGAGACAACTGTGGCTATAGATGTTGCTGCTGCTGTGATCTGGGTCACCGTTTTTGCAGCAGCAGCTGCAAGCAGAGTGAGAGAGACAACATTCTGTGCGTACGCCTCAGCTGCACGGCCAACGGCGGCCTGTGTAGGAGCACGGCAGGCCCTGATAGTGGCTGTGAAGGTGGCCGTGGCACCAGCAGCCGCGTCCAAGATAGTACCTGCCAGCCCAATGGAGTCGGTGTGGGTGGGGAGGACGGGGATGACACCCGGTACCTCGGGTGCCATGGAAATCTTGGTCGATCCTGCTGCGGTAGGAGGAGGAGTAGAATTAGCTGCAGGTTTAGTCGGCTGAGGGTTACGAGAAGGTTGCATCCTTGGTGACAGTGGTGGTGACGATGGAAGATTGTCTGGGCGTAGACCTGACAATCTATCTCCTCCCGTTCACGCTTGGCTGCCGCATCAACGTCTTCTTGCCAGTACAAGTGATCCAGCATGCGCACCCACACAGGGGTGTCGTCGTCGTCAGCCAGTGTGAAAGATGAGTGGGGTTGATGGTGCATCCGAAAGAGGCACACTAGGCGCACCACACGTCAAGCCAGGACTCGCCTGTTTGCGAGTAGTGTGATGCGGGGAAGCACAACCACATGAGATGAAGGGATAAGATGCCGCAGTGAGGAGGAGATAAGGCAGCGCACGGTGGAGAGTAGGAACGGTGCATCTGCATTATATGAAGGGCATTGCTGAGAAGGAAGTCACCCGCTACTTTGGTTGACGACTTTGGCATGACTGCTGCCGATCAAGGGTGCGGCAAGTGCACCGGCCTTGAAGTCATGCCACAAGAGGGACGTACGCCACCCGACGTGCACTGGTGGACCAAAAGGAGAGTACGCAAGGTGGAGATGAGAGAGCATAGCCCCCGAGTCCCGACAAAAGCGGAGAGTCCGAGATGGGGCTACGGGCCCAATGGTGACGTGGGCGGATCGAGAACCGAATATGCAAGATGAGCAGGGGGTGGCAAGACGGCCACGAGGAGATGGAGGAATGGAATGGCCGAAGAGACGACAGGCCCAAAGAGGTGTTGCGGAAGTTGTGGCACCGAGACTGCTGCCAAAAGACCCTCACTGCCTCACACACGGGTCCTGGACGCACGGGACCCAGGAAGCTGTCCCTGCATGCTCTGATACCAGTAGTTGCTAGGAAGTTTCCTATGTGTGTTAGATGAGGCAGAGTGGGAGAGAAGCACGAAGCTTGAGACACGCCATGGATTTGGCAGAGCCTTGATTAGAATCACTCGCAAGTTACAATGAGACAAACGTGAGTGGAGGAGAGCGAGCGAGGTAAGGACACACCGGTGAGCATGAGCCCACACAAAGCATCAAGCTCGGTTGGGCTTGTGCCGCCACCCGGGGGTCGTGCCCGACCACTCGGAATATTCGGAGGGCGGCTACTCATCAGTGCTCGGCCAAGACCGGAATGGTGGCCCCCTGAGGATCAGCAACCGGGAAATAAGCTGCTCCCCCAAAGCACTCAAGGCAAGGGAAAATGAGGAAGGGCACGGCAGAGAGAATGTACGAGCCCTACCAATGACCGCATAACAGAGTCATAGAACAAACATGCAACGGCCACATATGTGCCACAAAGCACTACTGGGTCCAGCAGGAGCGTGAAGGCGTCAGAGGCTCCAGCCAGACAGGACTCGCCTGATGCTTCCCAGGTAGAGCCACGTTACTTAATCCGTACATGTGTTTGCACAATGTGGGAAACAAGAGGGCATAGAGTTGTGAGTGGCCAACGAACTTCAACATCATCCTCACTTGCTCACTTGCAAGCAGGACGAGGGGAGGGGTGAGGGCACGAGGCCACGAGGCCCCGCTCTCGTAGCCCTCGTGGCCCCTCAGGAGCTAATTTGGCTGAGGCCACAATCGGCGGCTGGCGGCTCGCCGGTTGGTTGCCGGCCGGACACTTGGCCGGCAGCCGGGCGTTCTGCCAACCGGCAGCCAGCTGGCTGGCGGCCAGCAAAGTACTGGCCATCGGCCAGCCCTCGGTGACGCAAGGGGTTGTGCGTAACCACCCGTCGCTTCGGCGAGGAGGGAGGGCCAAACCGGCCCTCCTGTTACATTCCTCCCCTCTTATCATGAAACATCTCGGTTCATGAAAAACAATCAGGCTTGTCGATAGTGAGTCATCAACATTGTGAAAGAAAATTAATGATTTCAATCACCAGCTAAACATGAACATGTGCCTGGCACTTGGACCTAAGCTGCAGCTTGTCCGTCAGCACCGCTAGCGACCTCCCCCCTTTAGGCTAGAGAATCCGCATGACAACCATTTTAGGCATCCCCAACCTCCTATGGTTGCACTCCATGAATGCTCCCCTGCGGGAATGTCGTTCACTTTTTCCGCGTTTAGGTGGTGCCCCCTGACACGCGTCGATGAGTGCGAGCTGCCAGCTCGCTCGAATACTCGTTGACCACCCTTGTGCGCAACCAAGATTCGGGTTCCCATGAGTTATATTCAAGTCCACACCCGGCCCAATGAACAAAGTATTCCCTATAAACCGGTGACTAGAGAGTACGCTCTCGGTGCTGAAGCAGGCGCAAAACCTCGTATTGGCCATCAGCAGCAAGATCTTTCAGAAGGGATTGCCTCCTAAAATCTTGCTCTCACGATCGGTGAGGCACTTATAACTTTAACCTCCATTTTCCTAGGCCGCCACGTCGGCACAAGGGCATGCATTTTGAAGCTAGTCATCCTAAGCCGTTGTCCATGGCCGATGATGTCCTTAATGATGTAGTCTGTTTCCTCGTCCACTTAAATGGGAGGAGGGGGGGTGCTCCCCCCCTCCTTGAGTCTGCTGACATGGAACACTGGATGAACTTCCATAGTGTCAAGGATTTTGAGTCGTGTAACCATGAGGGTTTGCGTGTGCTCGATCTCAAACGGTCGCAACCATCAGGGTTTGAGATTGGAATAACTATTCTGTGGAGTTTGATGTTGGTGGGGCTGAGGATGACTTTGTCGCCATCGGTGAAAATGTCGTCGCTACAAATTCAGTCAATTGCTCAAATCATCGCCGCTTATGTCTTTGCAAGGATTTTTTGTGTTTCCTCCCAGATAGTGGTGATGTCTCGACGTTGGATGTTTACCGCGGTAATGTTGATGGGACTTTGTAGTCCAGCTGGTGTGGCGGGAAGTTTGCCATACACCACTTCAAACGAAGTTTCGTCTGTTGCGGTAGAAACTGCCGAGTTATATGCAATTTCGGTGGTTGGGAGTTTTTGTGTCCACTTCATCCTGTGAGGTTCGCACAGTGCTCGGAGAGGTTGTTCAAGCATCTGGTTTGTCTACTCGGCTTGACCGTTGGTTTGAGGATAAAATGTGGTTGACATTTGAATTTTGCTTTCATAGCGAGTCATCGGTTTGCAAAAAAAAAGGCTGGTGAATCGACCGTCTCTCTCGCTCATGATGGTTCTTGGCACGCCTTGTAGTCGCACGATGTTGTTTAGAAACAACCATACTGTTCCCTCGGCGGTGATGGTGATTATTTTCATGATGAAGTGGGATATCTTTAAAAAAAAATTGACGACTACGATAAGTGCGTCGTATCCCTCAGATGTGACTGGTAATCCTGTGACGAAGTTCATAGGAATATCATAGGGACGATTGGAGAAGTCCGGGTGGCCGTGTACAACTGGATTTGTGTCGTTGACATGTGTTGCAGGATTTGCAAAAGTTGGTCACCTCGGATTGCATCTTCTCCCACCAGTAGTTTTTTGCCAGCTTCTTCAATGTCTTATCCTCTCTAGAATGTCCACCTAGACCTGTGTCATGGCATTCTTCGAGCAACATGCGGGCAAATTTTGTTGTTTGAGGGAACGGCCACCAGCCGCATGAATTGCCGTTGCCAATAGGGTGCGTCATACCAGAATTTTGCCTTGTTGTATCTACCATGCTGGTCGTAGAATCTTGCGAACGACTGCTCTAGATATGTGTCTCACTGCAGCTACACCGTTGCCACCTCAGCCATTAAATCTGGTTGAGGGCTGAGTGCATTCGCCGGATTGATTTTTCCTGGTCAGTACTCGTAGTCATAGTCAAACCCGGATTCAAGGAAATCCATTGGGTTTGATGTTCACCGAGATCCAGCTTTATTTTGAGATATTTCAATGCATGGTAGTTGTTGCACAATATGCATCGGTGGCACTCTAGGTTACACCGCCATCTCTTGAATGTATGTACGACTGCCAGCATGTCTTTCTCGTGTACAACGTAGTTGATTTCCTGTCCTCGTAGTTTTTTAGACATGTAGGCGACCGGTTGCTTGCCATTGCCGTGGTATTGCAGGAGGACTGTGCCAATGGCTTGGTCTGAAGCATCTGAAGCCATGACGTAGTCCACCATCAGATCGGCTAATTGTATGGCCAACGCCAAGGTCAGAGCGTTCCGCAAAGCGGTGAACGCTTCTTGTTCGCTCTCTCCCCACCGCCACTTCTTTTCTTTTCGAGTGAGGTCGGAAAGAGGCACTGAAACTCGGGCGTAATCCCGTACAAAGTTCCGGTAATAATTGTAGAAGCCGAAGAAAACTTGAATCTCTCAAATGTTGGTCAGCATCGTCCAATCAGCGACTCCTGCCACATTTTTTGGATCCATGGTGAATCGTCTGCTGTTGATAACGTGAACCAAAAACTCCCTCAAACGGTGACCAAAGTCGCACTTTGATAGTTTTCCGAAAAAAATCTCTCTTTGTAGACCTTTGAAAACTTTTCAAGGATGTGCATCGTGCTCCTTCGGGGTGCGGCTATACACTAGAATATCGTCGAGGTACACCATGACAACAACGTTGAGGTATGGTAAAATAATGTTGTTTATTGCCGCAATGGACGTTGATGGGGCCTTCGTCAGTCCAAACAACATTACCATGAACTCAAAATGCAAATAGCGAGTTCGAATTGGAGTCTTCTTGATGTTGGTGTCAGCCATGCGTATCTAGTTATATCCACTGCGCAAGTCAATTTGCTTGAAAACTTGAGCCCCTCGGAGTTGGTCAAAAAGCTCTCCAGCTCGGGGAATAGGGTTGCGGTTCTTGATGGTGGCATCGTTAAACGCTTGATAATCCACGCACATCTACATCTCACCAGTTTTCTTTTTTACAAACAGAATTAGTGTGACATGCAGTGAGGTGGATGGGTGGATGAATCCCTGACCGAACATCTTGTCGAGTTGCCTCTTCAGCTCGGTCACCTTGTCACACTCATTCGAATTGTAGGTCTTCTGCCTGGCTTCACTTTGATGCAATGGCTGTTGTCTCGTTGAGGATGTAAGGTTCTCGGGAGTTCATTGGGGAAGATGTTTGCAACTCTCAAATGAGCAGTGCAAACTCTTTGGGTACCATCGTGAATTTTGTGGATGCCGATGAGGCTGATGTGGCCGATGATGAGCCAGCTGCTACCAATTCCCCTTCTTCCCTTGGCTCAAGATGTATGAGCCACACGCAAGCTCCTCGTTGTATACAGTGTTTGGCCACGTTGAGCGGTATTGGATGTACAGGTTGTCACTTTTTGGCTGTCGCGACTTCCTTTGATGCTTCCACCTTTGTTGCTTCCATTGTCGGCTTCCGTCGTACGTATAAAAGTTGTTGTTTGGCGCCTTTGATTTCCACATAGATTTCGTCGCTGTTCAACTTGACCTACGGATTGTGCCGGTACAGGAAAGCTTTTCCGAGGATCATTTTGTGATCGCTCATTGGACAAGACCTACAGATCATTACATCCTGTAGATCCCCCACTTGTAGTCATAGTGGTTCTTGAAGTCTCCGTACTTGTAATATTCCATTAACTATTATCCCTTCAGATATCCCTGGTTTTGTCCGCAAGTTTAGCTTGCGAACCATGTCGTTGCTCACGAAGTTGTGTGAAATTCCTCCATCCAATAGTGCCGGTAGTGTTCTAAGGCCCTTGCATCCTCGAGGCTGAAGTTTTAGTAGTATCACCGGTTGGTCATCCTCATACCCCTCGTTGAACTTTGCGATCTTAGAAACCCTCTACGGTGATGTAGGTTGTTCAGTTGGGCAATCGTTCAGCGCAGATCGCTCCTCATGTACAAGAGTTGCGCCTTTTACTCCTGCCCTTTGCCGTTTCTTGACTCACCTTTCTGCGACTCCCCACCCCCATTTTGGCTTGTTGCCTACTACAACAGTTGCGAGCGATATGCCTAACCTTTTTGCAGATGTTGTAGGTGTGCGCATCTCTCTGGTTGATGGCGTCCACTTCCATCGGAGTTGAGGAGTCCGCGGACTGGATTTTCCGCTTTCCACGATAAATCTGGTTGGGAGGTCGCCAACTATAGGATTCCTTGATCCGAGCGTTGTAATCAGCGTTGTCGATCTTTTCTGCTACTGCGATCATCCGTGACAAGTCGTTTTGGATGCCCAAAATGGCAATTGCTCGCTGGATATCTCACATGAGGCAGTTGTTAAAGTGAAAACAGAGTTCTTCGGGGGCGAGGTCTGCTTCGATGATAATATTGCACAATGTCCGCGTGTACTTTGCCACACTGGAATGCTGACAGAGACGGATTTTGTACCATGCGTTGGATTTTTCATTCAGTTGTCCAAAAGGTGCGAGCATCGCGCACGAGAATTTGTTCCAGTCGGTTGGTGGAGTCAACGCGTCTTTCCGTTGTGGATTGATCTGCTCCAAGCGTAGAACGCCTGCGGTGGACGACATGAGACAGGCACTATTGGCCATTGATGATGCTCCGCTGGTCTCCTGCTCCCGTTGGATGGTCTTTAGATGAGACCACCTGTTAGAAAATTGTGCCCCTTGCCATGGCTGTCGTGGATGGTTTTCCTGGTTCGACCACTGGGGAGTGGTCCAACATCAAATCTGATTGCAGATTTGGATTCCTTGGAATTTCCCATGCAAGATCGAGCTTTGAATCACTCGATTTGAGTGAGTATTCAGAAAGATAGCCCTGCCCGAAGGTCGGGTGGTCGGCGTGTGGAATCTGGGTCTCCGTCATGGATGACGGGATAATTCCACCGTGGTGGTCCGAGTTCAGGTCCAACGGGCTCCAAAGGCACCATGGCCATGAAAGAAGGGATGTAGATGGTCTCCTAGACCAGGGCAAACTTCCCCCCACGTTGGAATGCCAGGAAGGGCGCTTCGACAAGCCACCGTCGAAGCGCCTTCCGTCACTCCCGTTCGTGGGCATGGTGGGCGGCTCCACCATGGGTTACTTCGACGGCCATAGCAGGGGCT
>SZWC01012939.1:6707-32347 GCA_023375785.1 Penium margaritaceum | reverse complement strand
GTGCAGTGCAGTGTGGTGTGGAGAGGTGCGGTGCAGTGCAGTGTGGTGTGGTGTGGAGAGGTGTAGTGTGGAGATATGCTGTTTACTTCAGCCTAGTGTGGTGCGGTGTTGCGGTGGTCTGACGCACTGGAACAGACAATGGTGTGGCGAACCCATGCTTCCTATTTGAAAAAAAAAGACGTTGCCACACATCCTCTCGCCGTAAAACATGATAGATGTGTCTTCCCCTTCCGCCTCCCTTGCCAGCCCTCGTCCCTTAAACCTCCAACGAAGTAATTCGGAACAACCATGTGCCCTCGTTTCGAACGCACAAACTCGATCTCTAGAAAATCTCACGCATGCCAAGGGGGAAGGGGGAGTGGAGGATAGGCTCACCTCCAATCACGACGGTGGCGATGACGAGCGGAATGAGAATGGGGCTGAACAGCAGCAGCAGCGGAATCAGGATGGGACTGAACAGCAAGAATGTGCCGCCGCCCACGACCGTCGTGGCGATGGCCAATGTCGCGAGCAACGCCAGCACTATGAGGATGTGCCTGCATGACACAGCCGATGAAGGGGTGGATGGACTTTACCAAGGTAACGCACTACAATGAGGATGAACTGATGAACGCAGGGACGTACCCACTCATGCACGCATACATGCCCCTCCATTCAACACAACAGAATTTATCTCTCCGCTGCTTCTTCCTCTCCCATGGTACGCACACAGACGTCTCAGCCGCACACAGATTGGAACGAAAGCACACCAGCTTCCAGCCAAACACCATAGCAGGAGGCTGTAAGCGTCCACGAACCAACCACAACGCATAGCAGTGTGTAAGAATGAAGGAACCAAAACCTGCCTTGAAAACTGGTGGTTTTTCAAAAAGAGCAATGAATGGCAATGGCTATAGCAATGGGGATGGGACTGGGAAGTGAAACTCAACGGCCCGAACGCAACTCAACACTGTGGTCAGACCAGCACAGCACTGCAGCATCCTAACGGAGACCAGGACTGCAGATAGGTCCGGAAAGACTGATGTTCAAAAGGCGGTGGCGGAAACACACAAGCAGCACCAAACATCACACGCAGAATGGGAAAAGAACGAGATATGAAGCAGAAGAAGAGGCAGCAGCAGCAGCACTAGCACCTGGTTTTCCAGCCCTTCTGGCCGAAGACCTCCATCACGCTGTGCTGGACTTGAATATGATCTTCTTGTAGTTCAGGAACCAACTGTTGATTATTTTTCAGCAGCCACCGCCGCCGCCGCTGCTGCAGTCGTGCTGCTGACTTAGCGTCAGCGGCCAGCCAACGTTGCTGCTCCTCCTGCTAGCTAAGACAAAGCTCCGGTTCACAACGATGTTTCGTGTCTACCCTCCTGATCCTACATCTTCGCACGAAGCTACGAGGGGGAGAAAGTGAAGGTTTCTAGATCTCGAGGATGTGAGGAGAGGAGAGGGCGACGGGAAACGAAGAGTCGAGCGATTTCGAGAGGAATGATGGCGCACGGGTGAGTGAGCGAACAAGCTGGGTGATCTTGCGTGCCCAACGCAGGAACAAGGGGGGCAGAAGCGGGACGAGTCGGCTCAGAAGCTGCAGATTCTAGATCTGCGGCTGCTCTCGCACAATTTTCTGCTACTGCATATGCTGCTGCTGTCGCTGCTGCTGCTGCTGCTGCTGCTCCTGCTGCTGCTGCTGCTGCTGCTGCTGCTGCTGCTGCTGCTGCTGCTGCTGCTGCTGCTCCGCATACTCAAAGTCCTGATCCAGTCACGTCGTCAAAGGTCCTGCTCCTGCCTCGGAGAGGGAGGCAGCGCGGCAGCCATGCACTCGAAGGCGCTGCAGGCAAGCAAAGCACAGCTGCCTCAAATGAGAGCCGGCGTTGGCCTCCAACAGTGTTGATGGGGGCTGCTGCCCGGCTGGCCAGGCGACTTGACCACGCGGCGCGTGGCAACCATGGCCCCACCTTACCGATAGCTTGGTCGAGGACGAACAGAGATCCGTCACAGGGATGGACTTTTGTTGTTGCCTCAAGTTGTTGCCAAACTGAGGTGGGCAGGCCACCCAACAAAAGAGCACGAGCATGTAGTCTGAATCTCCATAGATAATAGGGGAGCGAAAAATCAAAGTTGGGGGTGACTTAAGAGTTGAAACTGCACCGCGATATCAATAGAGGGATTGACAATGAGGAAATCTCGGACTCCACTTACTATACTCCCTCAATCCTACAATCAACGCACCCTAAAGAAACAAGGGCACAAGTCACATACACCAAACATTTTGGCACCAAATGACTCATCTCCTGACGGCCTAGCAAAAATTACCCCAACCACCCATTAGACGCCGCACCCGCCAAGCCAGTAACAACAAGTAAGGAGAAAAAGGTCATGTCCAAGTATCATGTCATGCATCGTCTACGCATGACGTGAACCACACCCACAAGAATCACAGAACCCAAACATTTTGGGATTTTTCATACTCTTTTAGGAGGTTTCCGCGAGGTTTGTGGGGAGTTCAAGACTCCCCATGCGTTTAGTGGGAACTTGCCTTGCCCCGCTACCTAAGCGCGGCAGGTGCTCGCACAAAAATAAAAACCAAAACAAGCTGGGTTTACAGTGAGATGGCTTTTCATGAGGTTAAATCTTTAAAACGTGGGTTTGTATTCAAATGCAGGGGGGGGGGGGGGGGGTCGTTCTTCCTTTTTTTTGGATCTTCCGGCTGGAGTCCCGATCAACGTTAGGTTCTTTCTTTTCTTTTCCAGTCGACGATCAGCAATGAAATTCGGTAATCCTTGACCTCTCCAGCCATCTATTGTGATAGTGATCATTGACATATTGCGAGGCGACCAATCAGCGACTTTTGTCGTCCATCGTCGATTGTTCAGATGTCCATGGTCATTTTTTCTGCTTGGTTGGCGAAGAATGTTGTGGTCAAGCATGGAGACGAACTGGACCTCTCAGTTCTTCTTTTGCCGGTGCTGGAAGAATGAGAGTCACACTTTGCGTTTTATGGGTATCCGTGCTATTTGTCGAAAAGGGCAGAAACAGTCCAAATCAAGATTAAGGTAAACATCATCAAGCTGAGAGACCCAAAAATGGTGTGTGATGTAGACAAAGATGTTTTTCATTGTTTTTGGGGACTTCATGACTCTACATTTGTTGTAGGGGATCCTCCCGAGGCTTGCTTCATGGGGTTTTACAGTTGTACGCGCAAACAAAAACATCCTAAGATCTCGAGTCTAGTTTGGGTTTAGGTTTGAGGGCATGTTATAGACTCACCTGACTCTAGCACGTCGGACATAGAGGTAAAAGATATGTACCATAGATCGTGCCACAGAGTTTTGTGCAGACTTTGTCGTGGATGAGTTACCACCACAACAAAGATACAAGATCCCAAATCATGAGTCTCTGCCAATGGCAAAGCCTTGTCATTTGGGACAGCATACGTGAACTCTGATGACTGGTCTTGAACCTCAATTAATGTTGGTTAGCCATGTGCCATTGCAGAATCCATAATGTCATTTATGTGAAATTTTGAAGAACATCGTAGTAAACATTCTTCAACAAAGCATTATGCAGCACAAGGATTAGACATGTGCACTCTTTTCATGGAAATGATGGATCACTAGTACTCACATCTTCTTCCCATATAGGTTTTCTGGCCACTAATTTATGGTGCTAAATTCATGCAAAGGAATGCCTCGTTCTTAAAAACCCTTAACTTTTTGGTGGAGCAACTGACGAGGATTCTTGAGATCGTAAAGTTTGACAAGGGGTACAAGGACACCCAATTGACGACACTATGGTGACAACCAAGGGGTTCTAGAATTCATAAAATGGTACCACAAATAGTAGATTGGAGGGCCTCTCGCATTTTCATTCGCAACAAGATAACTTGGCAGTTGGATTCATAGACCAAACAAGTGGAGTTTGAACGACAAAACAACAATTCACTTATACATACTAGTTCAACTTTGCAAGCCTCTCTGGTTGCAACTTGGAGAAGTACACAACGTAACAGTTCGGAAAACATTTCCAACAAGAAATCAAAACATCATCCTCAGGCAAGATTTCTTGTACTCGCAGTCTGAAAACACATTAGAGAATGAAGGCAGCTTATGTCAGCACTAATGCCAGGGAACAACACAAGCGTCTGGTCGAGTGAACTACAAGGCAAGAACAATTACCAAAAGTAGCCCGGGGGGAAGCAGAAGGGGTTGGTGTTGTGACCACAAGACAATGATGTACGATACACATCATGCTCAAGGTGGTCAAGAGACATCTCTGAGAAGGAGCTTACGCGTGACAAATCGATGTGGAACGGAGAAAAGACGCCAAAATCACAACGGATGACATAGCAAACTCATCAGCATCATTGGCATGAAAACCCAAAAAGCATGTGAACCTACTCGAGAAGTTTTCGAAGAGGTTTTTGTCTGAAAATATGTAGCAAGAACTGCCTCTGAATCACAACAGCCACTACGTCAACCCAGATTTGAACAACAGATCAACAATCTAGGTGAAACATCAGATGAGCGACCAAGAGCTGACTAAGTTTTGACTACACCTTGATGTGTTTCTCATTCACGTCCTCTAGGCAACCCTGGTGATTTTCATGAAATGGTGATGAGTGAAATGTGCATATGGATGACGAATGCAGACTTAAACTACTTTTTCATCGAGAACCTCAACCTTCTTCAATCGATAGATGAGCTTTTTGACCAGCTCAGAGGAGTGTGAGTTTCACCAAAACCGACCTACGAGTAGGTTATCATCATATCTGTGAATTTGCTTGGACATAAAAGGGGCGGTGTTCAGCACCCATCGTAGGATTTTTAAGTTCACATGCATTCCGTTAAGACTCACAATTCCCCGAGGCATTCATGGCGGCGATGAACAACATCGTCAGCCATACACTGACGAAATTCTAGTGTACAATTGCACTATAGAAGAGCATATAGGAATTTCTGAAAAGTGCAACGTCCGTCACTTTTTGTCAAGTTCTTGGGCAACCTCCTTTTGGCAGATAGGTTAAAATGGATCTTAGAAAGCTTGTGGCAATTGTTGATTGACCGTTGTCCACCAATGTGGTTCATGTCCAAGTGTATTTGGTGGTTTGTAACTACTGTTGTCTATTTGTGCAAGATTACGCTAGAGAGCCAACGCCTCTTCATGATGGCAATTGTAAGAAAACCAGTGGGGCTGGGGGATATCTAACAAGAAGCACTGAGTTCTATGAGAAAAACTAACTATGTGGCACCAGCTTAATGGTTGAGAGATCCAACGGTGGACTACGTCATTCCCATTGACGCGTCCGATCCAACACTCAGAGCCAGGATAATGAAGGATGTAAACGAATGGTCCGATATACATTCAAGCAACTTATGTGGGCCAAAAATTAAACTTTTAAGTTATGAAAAGGCTATGTTTGCTTTTGTGCATATTGCTACTTGGGCCCACAATGTGTCTATCACATTGATTACCATGTTAAAAAAGGTCTGAACAGTCAGGAAAAATCTGAGTCGTTGATAAATCTGACAAATGGAGTTCTCTAATTGTAAACTCAAAGAGAAAATTGAGTACCAGCATAAAAAATGTCATGCAGATGCTCTAGGTTGAAACTCGTGTTTGATGCCTGGGATGAGCACATCACATGTCAAAAAAATCAAGTGCATCACATGATTACAAGGAGTTTGATGAGTGTAACAAAACCCAGTTTAGTCTAGAGGATCGATGTAGACAATGATAACTTACTCGCCATATCATCGCATCATCCAAGGGTGAGCTATAAGAAAATGAATTGGAGTTCCAGGACATTGGTCTACATGGACACTTGAGCGATGACAAGACACTCAAGAAAAATACAAAATACTACATGTGCAATATACGCACACCAACCTCACAAACTATCTCAAGACGTGCAGCATGTGTTAACGCCATATGTCAAGACAAACCAAACTTCTGGATTTGCTTCAACTGTTGTTTTTGCCATAGCAGCCATTGCTAGTCATTCACATGGAGCTCAAGAAAGGGTTCTTCCTTCTCATAGGAGAGGTTTGATGATGGTTGACAGGTTCTCTAAGATTGCAGAATTCATCCTAATAATGAAACCAGTCTGTGCCAGGGGCAAAACACGATTTCTTCTGAAAACCGCCAACAATGTACATGGCATCTCCTCCATCACATTGACAAAGATGAAAGATAAGCCAATACAATTTGGAGGGAGGTGGTGAATCGCTACGAAATTGTGTTTCATTTGTGGATGGATTTCCACCCCGTGAACAAGGGACAGGCCAAGTGCTCAGTGTTTTGTGGGCTTCATGGTCTTGACTGGGTTGTCAATTTACCGACCGTCAGGTTTGCATGCAACTTTAAAAACTCTGCAATGCCGGTTAACTTGCCTCCCAAGATGACTTATTGCAATTTTTGTACAACATTGGCAGGTTTAGAGAGATAAGTTAACATACCAACAGTCAGGAGAACTTTGCATGTTTTGGGATGAGACAGCCAAAAGGAAGCCAGAGACTCAAGCAACAATGGAGCAAGGTACCTATGAAAGTTTTTCACAACCACAACAATGGACAAATAGGCCTTGCTGTCATACCAGGACCTTGATGTGCTCAGCTATACCTGTGCAAACTGTAAAAATAAGAGGTACAAAGCAAAAGGAGTATTCGGGTTTTTTTTTGGGGGGAGTATGACTGTCCTGAAGACATCAATGTGCACATGCAGACATGCTCGGTATACGTCTCACAGTAAGCTATGTACAACAGAGTGCTCTCACTCTATGCCTGGCCCAAGCTCGGCGCAACGTCCTGCCAGGCTCCCAACCTTGCATAAAGATTCTTGGCATGTCTTGCACATTGTCAGGCCTTCACGTAGTCAGGGTGCCTCCTAGCCAAGCTGGCAGCATTGATAGGCTCATCAGGTTGATAGAGGAGAACTACAGCAGGGTATGGATACAAGCAGCAAGTCAGAAGGCTGAAGCCTCTTAGACTATAAACTATAAACAAACTGGCTAGTACAATGGGATGAACCTCATAGGAATGTTCTTGGTGGAACACCGAAGACAAAAAGAAAAAAAAAACTTGTCACAGAATGCTCTGAATATGGATCTGACTAAGGTAGGCTGAAGCATTAATCCAACGCATTTATCATAGACTCCAACACCACCTACAGGCATTGGAAAACCACTAAGTTCAACGTCAGTGATTGCTACCTTCTCGTCATGGTGAATTTATAAGTTAGGTGGTTGGATCCATTTTTCATCAAGCAGATGTGAATACCTGTTAATGCTCAGCCTTGCCTACTTGACATCATGGTCATCCACTTGCATGCACTGGCGAGCTCCAGATTTTGACCATGATCAGTGGTGGGCCTTATTTCCATCTGCCACAACCTTTGGTGTTAAGATCCAAAATAATCTGATGGGTCCCACAGCTTTCTATGATTTCTGAAAGAACTAATACAAACCACTTTTATCTTCTGACAATGCTTGAAGGACTTGTGAATCACGCTCTATTTGAATGAAGACGCAAACATTGTTTCTCAGTTGTCTCATTTCTCTACAGAGTTTCTCAAAGAAACACCTCATCATCTGATGTCACACACATTGCTTAAGTTGAGTTTCCAACATCTCAAGTATTTCTTGTTCTTGTCTCCACCCTTGTATGTACGCCCACATTACTTGGGACACTTGTCACCAAAGTTAACTAATTGCTAATGAAAAATCACTCAAGTTTTCCATTTCCCTAAATCATCCTCTCCTCTAACTTATACGTCTTCAAAATCCACAGTTCACTTGGCATATCAAAAGGGGCTTTGGTTATTGAAAACAGAGAAAAGAAAGGGTTCATCGCCCAATCATGATTTTTTGTATAGAGCGATGAACCCATGCTTTGTGCTTGGTTTCTGACGCGTGTTGCTCTCAAGCATAGTAACCTGTTGGAAGGATGTGTTACATGTTTGAGGTACCAGGTCTTTCCATACTATGATTTTAAAATATTGGATGTGTTTGTTGCATTACGAAGCGTGTCCTAGAGTAATCCTCTCAATGTCCACTTTCTTGAACTCGTTTATGTCTTTCATCAATACCACTTTGTGCTCATTTGGGAGCTCGGGAATGAATTCAAGATTCAACCCTCCATTTAATAAGGAATTGTAAAGAATTATAGCACACATAGAACAAACAAATAGAGCCTGTAATAGATGCATGCAGGGTACATCCTACTTGGAGGTACCATGTAAAAGAGGTGGTAAATGCTGCTATCATCGTACCTTGAGTCATAGCAATAAGAACCCACCGAGTGCTTAAATCCCTGCACATCGAGGGATTTCTTGATTCATCTTTGCATGAATAAAACTAGATCAACTGTGTGAGATTGTGTGCTTTCTGTGGATGTAGCTTTGGTGTGTGGAGAGCACAGTCGCAGCAGAAAGACAGACTTGGAGATGTTTGGAAGCAAGAGCTGAAAAATCAGGTTTAGAGATTAATGGCAATGAGGAAAGTACAAGGTATCTGTACTATCTGGCCAGCTATTCCTGGCTTTAGCCTGCTCCTCTCCTAGCTTGCTACAACAAGCTACTTGCACCTGAACCCGGTGCCCTCCTTTCTGTACCCCGTGCCCTACTAGCACCTAATGCTTAGTGCGAGAAGTATCTAGCCATCAATCGTCTTGATCGACAGTCCATCTTGTCTCTCGGCGATCCGCCGCATTAGCTTGATGCCTCCCAGCAGTGAATGCAGTCGCCCTCTTGCGCACGCCAACGGAAGCACTGCAACCGTCACACAGTTGCAGCCACCAGTTTTTCTCTCGTAGTTGACCACGCATGTTGTCGGGGGCTTGCCTCCACGACAACCCCTCCGCGGATAGCGTACTTGACACGCTATGCACCGAGTGCAAGAAGTCATCCTTGGATGACGTTTTCGGAATGCCATGCGGGGTGCAAGCAAACCAGCACCTTGCTCTCTTGCTCGCTTGTGCCCTCCTTGCATCCCACAGACACGGTCAAGCGGGGTCGAGCTTGACCGCGAGCCAAATTTTGAAGAACGGAAAATGGCCCAGATACCCCCAAAATTTGGACGAGGCCCCGAGCATGCCAGAAATGTAGGGGCAACTCGTTACATTCACCCCCCACCCCCCTCCCCTGTCGGAGGCGCGACATCTTGGCGCGCTTGAAGTACTCTTGGAGAACAATGTTGGTACCCCCAACATGGATGTTGGCCTCTGGCTCTCAAGAGTCGTGCTCTGCCGGGTACCCCTTCAACTTCACCAGAAACTCACGCCAACGTCCCCACTGGCGGTCCGCCAGACTCTTCTCCACCTCAAACTCCTCACTTCTATCAACGTGGACAGTACAAGGTGGAGTTATCCCACGACCCTGGAAGAAGGTATTGGGGTTGCAACAGGCATGAAGGAGGAAGATGTGGAACACCAGATGGATGGTGTAGTGAGGTGGCAGCTCTAGCTTGTAGGAAACGGACAACTACTTCTTTAGAATGCGGAAGGGACCCACTCGTCACGGCTTCAGCTTGGGACTCCCAACTCCCATCAACTGCAGGTTACCACATTTCAGTATCATATGATCTCCCACTTTGAACTCCTTTGTAGAGCGATGCTTATCAGCCTGTTGTTTCTGCTACTTCTGTGCCTTCAATAGTCGTTGCCCCACGTTCCAAGTGGTGGGAAATCCATCAACAATCTGCTGCACTGCCGGAAGAGATGTTGCCGTAGCAAGGGTGGCTGGTCTCAGTGGCCCGTGGCCATAGACCACCTCAAACAACGCCTTTCCTGACATGCTGACATCGCTGAGTTGTAGACGAACTCTTCCACTGTGAGCTTCTCCTCCCAACCCTCTCCATGTGGTGGGACCACATAGTAGTTTCTCTAAATGTATTGTTCGTCTGCCCATCGCTCTGTGGGTGGTATGATGTGGTCAGCTGCACCCGCGTGCCCAGCTTCTTTATGAGATCTCTCCAGAACCACCAAGAGAAACATGGATCGCGATCTGAGACCATCAATTGCGGCACTCTCTGCAGCTTCATGACATGATTGAGGAGGACTTGAGCTGTCCTAGCAGCCGTGATGCTCTGAGAAAATGGGATGAAATGTGTCATCTTGGAAAACAGGTCCACCACCACCAACACCGTGTTGTTAACCTCCTACGTCGTAGGCAAACTGCCGATGAAGTCAAGCAAGATGTTTTTCCATGGCCTCTCTGGTACAAGCAATGGTTTTAGCTTCCCTGGTGGCTTGGTCCTCCACGCCTTGATGCGTTGGCACACGTCTTCACTGCTTACAAACCTCTTGCAATCAGTCACCATTGAACACCACCAATATTGGCATGGCAGGGCGTTGAGCGTCTTGTCAAAAGCCAAAGTGACCCGAGTATTCGGTGTCATGCGCTTCCTCCAATAATAGTTGCTTCAATGGCACAAAGTCTGGCATGATAATCTTCCACTCCTGCCCTCTTTGCCAATACACTCCATCCCACGTGGCGTCTTTCCGCGAACAACTCGTGAACTCACCATCCACGCCATAGCCGTGCTTGAACAGGCTATGCATGACTGGAGATCCCATTAGTATTGAGATGAAATTAAGGCTTAAATCTAGCCTTTACAATAGAGGATCTCCCGGATTTACCTGCCCATGCTTGTACACGATCTCGTAGTCAAAACCTCCTTGCAATAACTCCATCCAGCGAGTTGGTTGGCAATTGAGATTTGGCTGCATCTTCAGGTACTTCAAGGCATAGTGATCCGTGAAGACCACGTTACACCGCGACTTGAGGTAGCACCTCCAGTGCTTGAATGCATGGATCACCACCAGCATCTCCTTCTTATGGATTGCGTAGTTCAGCTCCGCACCTTGCAGCTTGCGTGATGCATACACAATCGGTTGCGGCCCCTTCCCGTGATCCTGTATCAGCACCGTCACAATGGCATAGTCGCTTGCGTCCGTCGCCATGACGTACTCCTTGGATGAATCTGGATGTAGTAGAACAGAGCATCACATGTTCCAGCCTTGGACTCCTTGAAGCTCTTCTGCTCCTTCTTTTCCCATTCCCACTAGTGATCCTTCCTCAATAGCTGAGTGAGCGGCGCACCCTTCTCTACGTATCCCTGACTGAATCTCTGGAATTAGTTGACAAACCCCAAGAAGACCTGGATGTCTCGCATGCACTTTGGTATCGGCTAATGCTTCGCAGATTCCACCTTCTTTGGGTCCATGCAGAGACCCTTGCCGCTCATGATGTGCCGAAGGAACTCCACCTCCTTCAAAGAATGTCCAACACCTACCGAAGATGTTGCTGATGCTTTTCCAAGGTCCGAGAGTAGATGGGAATGTCGTTGAGGAACACCACCACAAACTGGTCCATATGGGGGTGGAAGGTCCTGTTCATGAGGGTTGTGAATGTTGCAAGAGCATTGGTCAACCCAAAGGGTATCACGAGGTACTCAAAATAGCCGTACTACATCTAGAACGTCGTCTTTGCCACATCCTGCTCCGTAATCCGGATCTGATGGTACCCCGAGCGTAGGTCAATCTTTCTAAAGAATTGCGCTCCCCTCAGCTGGTCAAACAGATCCTCGACCCTTGGCACCGGGTACCAGTTCTTGATTGTTACGTTGTTTAGTGCACGATAGTCCATGCACATCCGCGGCTCCCTTGTCTTCTTCTTCACAAAGAGGAGCGGTGCAGCATAGGGTGACACCGGCGGCCTTATGAACCCCTGCTCCTTCAACTCCTCGAACTGCTTCTTTAGCTCACCCAACTCACTATCTCTCATGCGATAAGCAGCCCGCACCATTGGAGTTGCTCCCAAAACCAGTTTAGTTTTGTGAACGATGTGCTGCTTTGGTGGTAAGCCCTTTGGCAGCTCAGGAAGAAACACATCACCATAATTTTCCAACACCACTTCAATTACTTCCAACAGCTCTGCTGCAAGTTCTTTCTACTGCTCTCCCTCTTGGTGCTTTGCATCTGTTGCCATCACTTCCACCTCTTCAGCTGCTTCCTTCAGCCATACCCACATAAGGAACAGTTGGTCCCCCTTGCACTGACAGTGCTTCAGCTGCACGTAACTCAACTACGACACCTTGCTTACCTTGTAGTCCCTCTCCTCAGCCCACAGTGGCAGAACAATCTGCCCTCCGTATTTCTTCACTTTCACATAGCTGCACACCCAATCCACAACAGGGTTCTACTGGTACATCCAGTCACGTCCAAAAATGGTGTCATAGGCATCCATCGGACATGTGCAAGAGTTCACCTCAAATGAATGCTTCTTGAGATGGACCCTCAAAGCCTTCAAAGGCAATCCGCACTCCAGCTCCCCTTGCACCAACTTGGCCTTAGTTGGTTTCCCAGAGAGCCGTGCAAGCCTCAATATTTCTGCGAGCTTGTCGCTAAAGAATGAGTTGAACGTGCCGGAATCCACAAATGCTTTAATCTGCCACCAAGTTTGGCACCCCTCATTATCCGCAAAACCAACTGATGAAGTTTTGGCTTCCAAGAGGATTCCCGGAATGCATCTACTTCCTTTGCACCGCAAAAATACACTCGGCAGCTCCCTTGTTGTTGAAGGAGTTTTGGGGCTGGTGTTTACTGATGCGGACAAAGCTTTCCCGGCAGTTGGCCGTCCGCCACTCATTGCTGGTTGCCATGTCCTTGTTGCTTCTTCTTCCAATCTTTCTTGTGGTGCCCAAGCTTCCTTCGAATCCAACAGTTCCTACCACGTGGCTTGCTTTTTTGCTGGCTTCCTTGCACTGCGTCAATCTCCATAGGGTGAGCTTGTTGGTTCTATGCTCAACCCTAGAAATTCTCTTGCTTGTCACAGAAACCCCCTCGATGGTAGCGTAGCACGTCAACACGCTCAGAAGTGGCCGCCATTGCCGAGAACTCCGTGATTCCACTCAGTGAAATAGTGCGCTGAATTTCCGCCTTCAAACTGTCATGGTATGTGTCTGCCATCTCCGGCTCGCTCATGTTGTCGTTCTGCAAGCACAACGCTAAGAAACGGCATTTGTACTCTTGCACCAAGCCGACCAACTTCAGCTGCTTCACCTTGTTGCGTGCGACCATGGAGGCGTTCACGAGATCACGGTTGTCCGCATCCGGTGTCGGAGGGCCACCTTCGCGATAGTCCTTCGACAGGTAGCATCGCAATTACGCTACTTGCTGAGAGGTTGAAAGCCACCCTAGCATGGCGTGTTTGAAACGCTGCTACAAAGTAACAAGCAAAACATGCCCCTAGCATGTGAAGCATGCCGTGCTCCATTGCTCGCTTGCTCCTCCTCCTTGCTCCGCATTGCGGTGGTCGAGCGGAGGCGAGCTTGACCGCAAGCCGAATTTCCGAAAAAATGAAGAATAGTCCACATGCCCCTGAAACTTGGTCGAGGTCCCGAGTATGCCAAAAAAAGAAGGGCACCTCATTGCATTCACCCCCCCCCCCCTCGGAGGTGCGACGTCCCGGCGCGCCTAGGATACTCATAGAGAACAATGCTGGTACTCCAACATGGAAGTTGGCCTCTAGCTCCAAAGATCTATGCTCTACCGGGTACCCTTTCCACTACAACACAAAATCTTGTCTGGCGGTCTACTAGAATCTTCTCCACCTCAAACTCCTCACCTCCTTCAACCTGGATAGTAGAAGGTGGATATGTCCCGCAACCCTAGAAGAAGGTGTTGAGATTGCGATAGGCATGAACCAGGGAGATGTGGAACACCGGATGGATGGTGTAGTGAGCTAGCAGTTCCAACTTGTAGGAAACGGCTGAGGTTTCTTTAGAATGCGGAAGTGACCTGCCCATCACGGTTTCAAGTTGGGACTCCCAACTCCCACCACCTGCTGTTATTAGACTTCAGCATCACCTGATCACTCACTTGGAACTCCTCCGCCGATAAATGCTCATCAACGTACTGTTTTTGTTGCCTCCGTGCTTCCAGGAGCCGTCGTTGCACCACGCCCCAAGTTGTGGTAAATCCATCAGCAATCGGCTCCACAACCAGAAGAGATGTTGCTGTAGCAAGGACAGCTTGGCTTAGTGGCTGGTGGCTGCAGACCAACTCAAACGATGACTTCACTATTGATGCTGACACCGCTGAGTTGTATGCAAACTATGCCACTCAGAGCTTCTCCTCCCAACCCTCTCCATCCGGTGGTACCATGCTCCACAATAGTTGCTCCAAGTCTGGGTTGTGCACTCTGTCTATCCATCGCTTTGTGGGTGGTATGTCGTGGTCATTTGCACCCGCATGTCCAGCTTCCCCTTTAGATCTCTTGAGAATCAGAAAGTGAAGCGTGGATTGCGACCCGAGACCACCGACTACGTCATTCTATGCAGCTTGATGACATGAATGAGGAGGGGTTCAGCTGTCCCGGTAGCTGGTATGCTTTTACCGGTGCAACCGATTGGAGAACCAGTCCACTATCACCAACACTGTGTTGTTTCCCTTTTGCGTCACAGGCAACCGCCCAAAGAAGTCAAGCGCGATGTCTGTCCATGGCCTCTCATGTACAGGAAATGGTGACAACTCCCAAGGTGGCTTCTTCCTCTATTCCTTGATGCGTTGGCACACATCACAACTGCTCAAAAACCTCTTGTAATCTGTTGCCATTGACGACCACCAGTATTGGCGTGCCAAGGCTTTGAGCTTCTTGTCGAAGTTGAAGTGACCCGAGTAGTGGATGTCATGTGCCTCCTCCAGCAACAATTACTTCAATGGCACATAGTGCGGCACGAAAATCTTCTGCTCTTGCCCCTTTTGCCAGTATACTCCATCCCATATGGCGTCCTTCAGCGCACCACCCGTGAACTCAACGTCCATGCCACAGCCATGCTTGAACAAGCTATGCATGACTGGAGATCCCATCAGCACTGAGATGGCGTTGAGGCTCGAGTCTAGCTTCCTTGACGGAGGATGTGTCGGGTTCACCTTCCAAGGCTTGTTCTGGATCTCATAGTCAAAACTTCCTTCCAATAACTCCATCCAGTGAGTTTTTTGGCGACTAAGATTTGGTTGCGTTTAAGTACTTTTGGGCGTAATGATCCGTGAAGACCACGTAGCAGCGCGACTTGAGGTAGCACCTCTAGTGCCTAAATGCATGGATTACCACCAGCATCTCCTTCTCATGGGTTGTGTTGTTCAGCTTCGCACCTCACAATATACGTGATGCATACGCAATCGCCTACGGCCCCTTTCCGCGATCTTGTATCAACAATGTCCCAATGGCAAAGTTGCTTGCATTTGTCGCCATGACGCACTCCTTGGATGAATCCAGATGTACCAGGACCGGAGTGTCACACATTATAGCCTTGAGCTCCTTGAAACTCTTCTACTCCTTCACGTCTTATTCCCATGGGAAATCCTTCTGTGACAACTGGCTCAGCGGCGCATCCTTCTCTACGCTCTCGCGGACCTGGATATCACGCACGCACGTTGGTGTCGGCCACTATTTCACGGCTTCCACCTCCTTCGGATCCATGCAGAGACCCTTGTCGCTTACGACGTGCCTAAGGAACTCCATCTCTCTTTTCTTGAACTCACACTTGGAGAGCTTTACAAGCAAATTCACTCTCTAAAGAATGTTCAACACCTGCCGAAGATTTTTCTCATGCTCTTCCATGGTTCGAGAGTAGATGAGGATGTCATCAAGGAACACCACCACGAACTAGTCCAAGTGAGGGCGGAAGATCATGTTCATGAGGCTCATGAACGTTTTAGGAGCGTTGGTAAACCCAAATGGCATCACGGGGTACTCAAAATGGGCGTACTGTGTCCAAAACACTGTCTTCTCCAAATCTTGCTTCGCAATCTGGATGTGATGGTACCTTCAGCACAGGTCAATCTTGTTGAAGTACTTTTCTCCCCTCAGCTGGTCAAACATCTCCTCAACTCTTGGCAGCGGGTACCGGTTCTTAATCATTACGTTGTTCAGTGCGCGATAGTCCACGCACATTTTTAGTTCCCCTCTCTTCTTCTTTACACAGAGGACGGGTGCAGCGTAGGGTGCCACTGATGGTCTGATGAACCTGTGCTTCGTCAGCTCCCCCAACTGCATCTTTAGCTCACCCAACTCATTATTGCTCTTGTCATAAGCGACCCACACCATTGGAGTTTCTCCAAGAACTTGCTCAATTATGTGGTTGATATCCCGCTTTGGTGGGAAACCCTTTCGCAGCTCAATAGGAAACAAGTCACTGTAGCTGCCCAACACTCCCTTCACACCTTCCGACAGCTCCTCCATTGGTGCTTTCTACTTCTCTCCTTCTTCTTGATTTTCCTCCAGTGCCAACGCTTCCATCTCTTTAGTTGCTTTCTTCCGCAGCACCCACATAAGGTACACTTGGTCCCCCTTGTAGTGACATTGCTTCAGCTACACTTGTCTCAACTGCGGCACCTTGCCTGCCTTAGAGTCCTACTTCTTTTCCCACAATGGCAAAATGATTTGCTATACACATTTCTTCACTTTCACCTTAGTGTGCACCCATCCACAGTATGATTCCACTGGTGCAGCTAGTCATGTCCCAGAATGGCGTCATAGATATCTATGAGGCACAAGAAAAAGTTTATCTCACATGACAGCTTACTCAGATGGACCCTCAAGGGTTGCAGGGGCAATCCGCACTCCAGCTCCCCTTGCACCAACTTGGCCTTAGTTGGTTTCCCAGGGAGCAGTGCAAGCCTCAACTTTTCTGCAAGCTCATCATTGAAGAATGAGTGCAATGCTCCACAATCCAATAATGCTTAAACTGCTAGCGAGTGTGGCACCCCTCACAGTCCGTAGAACCAATGGATAAAACTTTGGTTTCCAAAAGGATTCTTGGAACGCTCCCGCTTCCTTCGCTCTGCCACAATACACTCGGCAACTCCCTAGTTGTTGAATGACTTTAGGGGCTGGTGTTCGCTGATGTGGACAAAGCTTTCCCAGCAGCTAGCCATTGGCCACTCACTGCTTGCTGTTGTTTCCCTCTATCAATCCTTCTTGTGGTTCCCAGGCTTCCCGCACATCCAACTGTTCCCACCATGCGGCTTCCTCTGCTGCTCGCTTCCCTGTATTTCTTCGATCTCCATAGGGTCAGCTTGTTGGTGTCGTGCTCAACATTGTAAAATCTCTTACTTCTCACAGAAACCCCCTCAATGGTAGCGTAACACGAAAATGCACTCAGTAGTGGCCACCATCGCTTGGAACTCTGTGATGCCACTAAGTGCCAGCGTGCGCTAAATCTCTGCCTTGAAACCGTCATGGTACTTGTCAATCTTCAAGCACAATGCCAAGAATCGATGCGTGTAATCCTGGACTCATCCGATATACTTCAGCTGGTTCAGCTTGTTGCGTACGACCATGGAGTCATTCACAAGATTGAATTGATGTCTGATGGCTTTCTCAAACTTCTCCCATGTCGTCCGCATGCGAGCTTTTCCTTTCCCCACGCTTGGCTGCCACAACACGGCATGTTGCACAGATGCATTCCCACCTCCACCTCGAGTGGCCAGCACATCCCGCTTCCTCCTCCATTCCAATCTTGCTTTGCGTAGCAGTGTGACCACGAATGACACACGCATAGCATCGTCCTCTATAGGGTGACCCAGAGCCCAAAGTAGCTGTTCATCGCAAACAACACGATTCGCACGCTTGCTCCCTTGACTGAGGAATCGAACGGTTCCGGAGCCTTTGGCTTTGGTCTTGGCGGACTCCTTGATCAAGCCACCCGAACCTGTCCCTTGTCAGTCCCGTCTCGCAGGTCAGCCACCTTTTGATTAAGGCGCTCATTCTCCGGCTTGAGGGATTCCGATTTCTCTACGATGTGCTGCAAGGCTTGCTCCATGGCTCTGGATGATTTTTGGTCGTAGGAGATTCTAAGAAAAGAATTGGCTGCGTTTCGGCATCAATGAAAAAAATCTGGCAGCAATTTGTTAGTCGAGGATGAAAATCTGACTCCTTCGAAGTGCGTGGGAGTCACATGTCATCTCCCGCGAGCGAACGATAGGCCGTGTGGACGCTCTTAAAACATAGAAAAAAAATCTATAGCTTGGCTCATGCGTTGGCTTTGAAGTCTTGTCTAGCAATCTCCCTCTCGATTAGCCTCGACGTTGTCGGGTGTACTGTGTGCCTTTGCTCCTTGAAGTTTGGCGAGCGCCGGCAGTGCTTCCACCCAGCGCATGGCTCGGGCTCTGACACCAGATGTGAGATTGCGTGCTCTCTAGAGATTTAGCCTTATTGTGTGGAGAGCACAGTTACAGCGAAAAGATAGACTTGGAGATGTATGGAAACAAGAACTGGAAATGATACAATTATAGGTTAACTACAATGAATAGAGTCTAAGGTGTTTCACTATTTGGCTAGCGTGTCTTGGCCCTGATTTACTACCTTCCTAGCTTGGTACAACAAGCTACTCACACTTGAAGCCAGTGTCCTAGTAGCACCTAATGCCTACTGTGGTAATTGCTTGGCCGTCGATCATCAATATCGACGACTTGTCCTCTCTCTCGGCGGGTCGTTGTGTGTGTCACACATCATCGCACATGCTTCTCGGTGGTGAGTGCGGTCCTGTTGTTGCGCACGCCACCTAAAGTACCGATGTCATGTTTGATCGCGTCCTGTGACGGAGGGCCGCCGTCGAGATAGTCCCTCGGCAGGTAGCGTCGCTGTTATGCTACTCGCAGAGAGCATGAAAGCCACCCTCGTGTGGCATGTTTGGAATGTTGCTATGCAGCAACAAGCAAAACAGACCGCTGGCATGTGGAGCACGTCGTGCTCCATTGTTTGCTTGCTCCTCCTCCTCACTCCGCACAGTCGCGGCCGAGTAGAGGCAAGCTCGATCGCGAGTCAAATTTCCGGAAAATGGAAAATGGCCACGATGCCCCTGAAACTTGGCTGAGGCCTTCAGTATGTGAGAAAAACAAGGGCTCCTCATTTCACGCCGTGTAGAGGGGGGGAGGTCTGCGCGAGCATGCATGGTTGCGGAGGTGATGGAGTGACTTGCTGGTGGAGTGCAGGGTTGATGCCAAAGTGGGGGATGTGAGTGGTCGTCTGTGCGTAGGATACTTGCCCAAGTAGTTGGCTGGGGATGACCGCGGCTTGAGCGGCGCTTTGGTCCTTAGAAGCGGCGCATGTAGGCAACGCGGGCCCTCGATTTGAAGTGTCAAATTCAAACCCTGAAATTCGGGGCACAAATGCAGGCATGTTTTGCCCTACAATGTATTGAAATAATGTGCATTAAAATAAAACTCAAAAGTGACAATCATGAAAGGAATCTGTGGGCGGCTTGTCATATGCATTTAAAAAAAAATTACTTTTGGATGTCAAAACCGTACGGAGATCGTACTCAATTTCGGCAGTCGACCTTACTTCCGAATACTTTCCGCGCGAAACACAACTTCGGATGTCGAGCTTGAAAACGAAGCACACGATAGCGTTGACCCCTGCCTCATCAACGTAGCCATCCTCTTCCCTCACAGAAGCATGACTTTTAACTTCCAACTTCCGAGGCGGGGAAAATCCTTTATAGGTTGTTCCCCGCATCGGAAGTTAGAAGTTAGAAGTCAGAAATGAAGCGGGAAGGGGCTCGACGGTCTGATGTGGCAGGCGTCAACGTTGACGTGTGCCTCGGTTCCAGGCTCGACATCCGAACCTCAAAAAGGCTAACGCATGCTCCGAAAGTCACGGTGACGTCGCAAGTCAAATAAGGACTTCGTACGAGATTTGACTTCCAGAAGTCACTTTTTCTACTGCAAATGACGAGCCGCTCTCAGATACCTTTGTCGTAAGTCACTTGGGAAGTCAGGCCTGGAAAAGCGCGCCAAAATCGATGAATTCACTTAGGGGCACGCTGCTCGACTTCCGAGTTTGACATCGGAAGTCAATTTGCGTTCCTGTTTGGACTCGTCGAAACTCGACTTCTAACTGCTAACTTCCGAGGCGGGGAACAACCTGTTATGCCATGTTCCGAGGCATGGCTTCTGAAGTAGGAAGTCAAATGCAGAACTTCACGCGGGTCACTTCCAGTTCCGCAAGAGAAGTCGACTTCGGTTTTGACCAACGCATCTTGACATACCAGAGAGAGCGTAGTTCAAGACCTGGGAGCACAATTTTTCGGTTATGACTTCGTTGGTCTCCGAATACGAGCCCTGAAGTCGAGGTGGTTGGTCCGAGTCGCAAAAGGCTTTTGATTTGCTCTTGCATCATGATCACTAGTCTGGGCCAATGGGAACCTGACGCGCATTAAATGACGTCAAAAATACGGATGAAAAGTATCTAAGACGCGGTCCGCTAAAGAAGCCAAAAAACTGACTTCCAGAAACCAGAATGCGAGGCGCGCAAGGTCTCCACTTCGGAAGCCGTGTCCACTTCGGCGGTCTACTAGATGGCGCGTGTCGACCCGAAAATCGAGGCACACGTCAGCGTGTCGAGCCACCTCCCGCTCGCTGGCATGTCGGCGGGTGACTTCCGAAGTCAGATTCTTTTGCCGCGGAACAGGGCATTTGTTTTGCTCTGATTCCGACTTCGAGCGGGGTCGGATCCGACTTGGCTGTCTGCTGACAGCGTAGATTGTTCCAGTAACATTTCATCCGGACGTTCGACCACGAAATGAGTCATGACGACATGTAGCGACGGTGGATCCGACCAGCGGGCACACGAACGAGGCCAAATGGACCCTAATCTTCCCACCTGCTCCCTTGATTCTGCTGCGCGCTTGGCCCGCATTGCACAACGTCGAGGTTGTGCGTGCGCGCTCATCGTGGCTGTTCTCGCCTCAGCTCGTCGTGATCCGCGCTCGAGAGGGCCACAGGACTCTCCAGCTGCGCGCGCGAGAAGGTCAGAGGGAGGGACGCAGAGAGGGAGAGGGAGATGCAGACGTGGGTTGATGAGCTGTCGCAGGGCGGTGGCGGAAGCAGACGGCCGCAGGGCGGCGTGAGACGCCGCGGAGGAGATGCGGACGGCGGCGGGGCGCTGGCCGCAGGTGCGTCGTCTGGAGTTCCAGAGAGTGTGAGGCCGTGGGTTACCAGCACTAGCGTGAGCGATAGGACGGGGTCGGCGTGTGATGGGACGCGAGACTGTGAGTCCATGGGTTGACGCATCGGTGTGTGTTGGTGCGCAGGGCTGTCTGTATGTGTGTTGGTGTACAGGTGTGGGTCGATGTATGTGAGTGTGGCGTTTGGAAACCCTTGCGTTTGGCTTTGGCCAGAGTTGGTGACCCTGGTCGGTGCGTCATTGCGCGTTGGAACGCAACGCACTTGGGTGACTTGATCCAACTGTTGGATCATGACACGCTGACAGCTGTTCGAATGACACGACCCAATCTGTTGCTGCTGCCCCTTGAACGAAGCCACACCCAGTGCGCCATGGAGACAGGTTGCTTAGGGGTTTAGGGTTTGGCCAAGTCACAGACGGACATCATGTGCCACACTGTATGTGGTTGTTGCGTGAGTTCTCACGCACGTTTGCTGGTTCTGAGCTCACACGTGTTTGCTGGTTCTGAGCTCACACGTGTTTGCTGGTTCTGAGCTCACACGTGTTTGCTGGTTCTGAGCTCACACGTGTTTGCTGGTTTTGAGCTCACACGTGTTTGCTGGTTCTGAGCTCACGCGCGTTTGCTGGCTCTATGCAAAGAGGTGAATGAGCAGCTTGATGAGGACTGTCTATTTCCGTGGCGTACGAAGCAGCATCGGCTCTTTTACCGTTTGGCGCCTCTGAATCTTAGCTGCCATGCTGCTTCTGATGCTGGTGCCGCTGCTGCTAGCACCAGCAGCCTGATTGACACCCTGCTGCACCTTTGCACCTTTGCTGCCTTTGCCATGTATGCCTCGTCTCCTCCTCAAACTCGTGCTTTTGCTGCCGCCGCCGCGACAAAGCTGCCGCTGCTGCTGTCACTGGCGGCCTCCGCTGCCCCTGCCACCAGCGACCACCACTTCCGCCGCCGCTGCTGCCTCTACTGCCCCCACTGCCCACCACTACCGCTGCTGCTGCTGCTGCTGCTGCTGCTGCTTCGCGCCCTCCTTGCGCCTGCTCAGCTGTGGCCAGCCATCAATCGCGCCTGGAAGCATGTGCTTGCTGTGCGCTGTCTTGCACTAGAATAATCTTCTTTTTCTTTTTTTCCCTGTGGCCTGCTGCAGTGCAGTGCAGAGCTTGCTGTCGCACGCGGTGCAGCACATCCCAGCTGCTGGCCTGGGGCTGCTTCTGGGGTTCTGGTGGGGACGATGGCACCAGCAGCAGCAGCAGGGCGGCGCAGGAGGTCCAGGAGTGGGCGGCGCAGTGCCAAAGAAGGGTGGCAAGGGAGGAGGGGTTGGACGGGGCACTCTCAACTTTCAGGGCTCCTCCCACGCCAACGTGCCCTCTGGTCCTGCCCACTCTGCCTACTCTGACCTCAAAATGGTGCGATCTCCCCCCCCCCCTCCAGCCTCCCCCTCCACCGCCCTCCCTCCCCCTCCTGTCCCCCCAGCCCCACAAGTCCTCTCTCCTCCTCCCATGTGCGCAAAAGCACCGCATACATTCTGATGATTCCCCTTTTGGCGGTCCCTCTTCCTGTCCTCTTTTCTGTAGTCTTCCTCTTTTCTCCAGTCTTCCTCTTTTCTCCAGTCGTCCTCTTTTCTCCAGTCTTCCTCTTTTCTCCAGTCTTTGTCAGACTTCCTCATGCGTGGAGCGTACCAAAGCGTCTGCTGCCATGGCACAGTGGCACAGTGGCATGTGTGGTGCCTCTTTCTGTGACGTCTGTGTGCTTCACATTTACAGTGTATGTGGTTGCTGTGGCACTTTGCTCATGCCATCGCTATGTTGTCGCCGTGGGACACTGTGGTGGGTTCAATGGCACTCGCGCAGGTTCTGGTGGTGAGGCAGGATCTGAAGATGAGTTCCGGCAAGATCGCTGCACAGTGCGCACGTATGTCCGCCTGTGTTTGTGCTTGTGTGTGCCAGCATGTGTGCGTGTGCGTGTGATTGCGTGCATGCATGCGTGCGTCCGTGTGCATGTGCCTGCGTGCGTGCGAGCGTGCGTGTGTGCGTGCGCGCGTGCGTGTGTGCGTGCGTGGGTGTGTGCGTAGTGTGTGCATGCGTGCATGCGTGCGTGCGTGTGTGCATGCATGCATGCATGCTTGTGTGCGTGTGTGCTTGCGTGCGTGCGTGCGTGCGTGCGTGCGTGCGTGCGTGCTTGCGTGCGTGCATGCTGTGCATGCGCGTGCATGAGTGGATGCGTGCGTGCTTTGCATGCATGTGTGTGCGTGCATGTGTGCGTTGATGCATGCAAACTGTTAGATTTTGGTCTGTTGTATTTCGCACTGTTGCCTAGTTTGTGCAGTCGTGCAAACGATCGTTGCACGTGTTGCAGCAAGGCACGTGTTACAGCAAGGCATGTGGTTGGTTGCTCTTCCCACTCTCCGCCTGCCTGCTCCAACATGCCTACCCTCTCTCCGCATCTGCCTACGGCCCTCCCCTCTCTTCCGCTCGTGGCGTGCTTGCATGCCTGCCTGTGTGCCCCACAGCCACAAGGGCAACCCACCACAGCCCTCTCGTGATGTCTCGCTACCGTACGATCTGATGTCTGTTTCATGCCTCCGACACAGCACAACACCTTCCGCAATGCTTTGTCTACTTCACTGTCTTACTTCGTCCGTCTTTGTGTCTCCGTTTTGTGTCGTGGTGTGTGTTGGGGGATGGGTGGGGGTGGTTCTGGACGGGATGGGTCTGTTTTCCCGGTGCAGATGCTGCGGTAGGCGTGTGCCAAGAAGTAGCCTTCAGGTATGCCCTTTGCTGCCGCACGCACACACTGCGTGGATTCAGTCTTCAATGATAAGGACGAAATGCAGAAAGGATGTCTGGTACACTGGGGGACGGAGGCAAGGAGGGAGGGAAGAACAGAGAGGGTGGGGGGGAAGAGAGAGAGAGAGAGAGAGAGAGAGAGAGAGAGAGAGAGAGAGAGAGAGAGAGAGAGAGAGAGAGAGAGAGAGAGAGAGAGAGAGAGAGAGAGAGAGAGAGAGAGAGAGAGAGAGAGAGAGAGAGAGAGAGAGAGAGAGAGAGAGAGAGAGAGAGAGAGAGAGAGAGAGAGAGAGAGAGAGAGAGAGAGAGAGAGAGAGAGAGAGAGAGAGAGAGAGAGAGAGAGAGAGAGAGAGAGAGAGAGAGAGAGAGAGAGAGAGAGAGAGAGAGAGAGAGAGAGAGAGAGAGAGAGAGAGAGAGAGAGAGAGAGAGAGAGAGAGAGAGAGAGAGATGCATTACAGTCAGAAATAGTGCGAGGATGCTAGCGTGCGTGCGTGCGTGCGTGCGTGCGTGCATGTGTGCGTGCGTGCGTGCGTGCGTGCGTGCGTGCGTGCGTGCGTGCGTGCGTGCGTGCGTGCGTGCGTGCGTGCGTGCGTGCGTGCGTGCGCGCATGCATGTGTGCTTGCGTGCGCGTGTGCGCGCTTGCTTGCTTTCTTTCTTGCGTGCGTGCGTGGGTGCTTTCGTGCGTGCGTGGGAACGCCTGTGCGTGCACGTATGGGTGCACATGTAGGCTCTTCTCAAAGTGTTCTATCCACGGTAGTGGCAAACACTACAGTCGGATGTTACCGCCACCCAAAATCTACCTAGTACTGCCTTTTCGACGAATTCTAATGGACGGCAAAAAACAGGAATGATGAAGTTCTGACGACTTTGACCCAACTTCCTTATCTAGCAAGGTACCATGCTCTGACGAAGACTCGGCTTCTATGGATCTTTGTTGTTCTCTGTCATGGTGGAGGGTCCTCACCGTTTTCTCTTCTTGGTGCTTGTTTTGATTTCTCGTCCCCCCCCCTCCACCTCCCACCTGCCCCTTCTCCTCCTGTTCTTTCCTGTCGCTGCTGTTTCCAGGAACCGTGCTTTGTTCGATGCGTATGAGCGATGTGGGCAGCCCAAGATTGTTGTCGCCTGCAAGAACCTGAAAGAAATGTGAGTGCAGTTGAAAGAAATGTGAGTGCAGTTGAAAGAAATGTGAGTGCAGTTGAAAGAAATGTGAGTGCAGTTGAAAGAAATGTGAGTGCAGTTGAAAGAAATGTGAGTGCAGCTGAAAGAAATGTGAGTGCAGTTGAAAGAAATGTGAGTGCAGTTGAAAGAAATGTGAGTGCAGTTGAAAGAAATGTGAGTGCAGTTGAAAGAAATGTGAGTGCAGCTGAAAGAAATGTGAGTGCGGCTGAAAGAAATGTGAGTGCAGTTGAAAGAAATGTGAGTGCAGTTGAAAGAAATGTGAGTGCAGTTGAAAGAAATGTGAGTGCAGTTGAAAGAAATGTGAGTGCAGCTGAAAGAAATGTGAGTGCAGTTGAAAGAAATGTGAGTGCAGTTGAAAGAAATGTGAGTGCAGTTGAAAGAAATGTGAGTGCAGTTGAAAGAAATGTGAGTGTAGTTGAAAGAAATGTGAGTGCTGTTGAAAGAAATGTGAGTGCAGTTGAAAGAAATGTGAGTGCAGTTGAAAGAAATGTGAGTGTAGTTGAAAGAAATGTGAGTGCAGTTGAAAGAAATGTGAGTGCAGTTGAAAGAAATGTGAGTGCAGCTGAAAGAAATGTGAGTGCAGTTGAAAGAAATGTGAGTGCTGTTGAAAGAAATGTGAGTGCAGTTGAAAGAAATGTGAGTGCAGTTGAAAGAAATGTGAGTGTAGTTGAAAGAAATGTGAGTGCAGTTGAAAGAAATGTGAGTGCAGTTGAAAGAAATGTGAG